>JAKKIK010001910.1:0-13491 GCA_024500135.1 Heterodera carotae | reverse complement strand
GCAGGAGTACGACGAGTCGGGCCCGTCCATTGTGCACCGCAAGTGCTTCTAAGCAGCGGCAGCTGTCCAACAACGGAGGAGGAGGACCAGGAGAAGAAGCGGAACACCCTTTTCAAGAAGATCAAGGAGTGCGGGATCAATGCCATCGATTGCACGCATCCCATCATTATTTTGTCTCTTCCAGTCTGCCGAAACAACACCATTCTTTGGCGGCAATTTTTGTTTTTTGTGGCACATTTATATTTTTCACAAAATCCATCATTTCATGTCTCTTTCGCCCAAATGTTTGTCCCGCCCTATCAAAAAATTTTAGTGCTGTCCCTCTGCTGATGTGTAAAAGTGTTGCCAATCCTAGGCATTCTCCCGCTAGGACCACACTTTTGCCGTCGTTCCCATCAAAAATAGATTTTGCGAGAATAAATGCCAAATTGTTCTGCGTCTGCAAAGGCATTCAAATGGAAATCGAATCAATTTTCAATTAAAAAAAAATAAATTCAAATCATCCGAAATAGGGAACCTTTCGCCCTCAATCCGCCGGTTACCATATCCTTTTTTTCAAAAAGAGATATCGGATCCACTTAAATCCGGCAGGGTCCAATCCTGCTCAAGTCTTGTTTTAGATTTTTGGCCTTTGCTCATCCAATTGAATTGGCTTATGGCTTAAGTCAGCTTCAGCTTTTCGGTATAAAAATTGTGCAAAATTCGACAAAATCGGACTTTCGACCCTTTCATTTAGCAATTGTTAATACGAAATGAAAGACAATTCAAAATAATGATAATTGTGCTACTTCTACTACTTACTTAAATACAAACACTAGACTAATCATCTTTTCGATACATTTAATTATTTTAATCATCTCTAAAAATTGGCATTTTTGTTGTTCGTCGCAGCTGCCATCGCAGGATGTTTTCGCGCACTTTTGCCTCAGAAACGGCCAAGAGAGCGTGCATTGAGACGACGAAGAGCCATGCGCTTTCGACGGCCGCATCCTCCGCCGCAGCCGCTGCTGCATCCGCCGCCGCATCCTCCGCCACCGCCGCAGCCGCCGCTAGGCGCTGCCGCTTGTTGTGCGGCACCACAGCTGACCGCGAGTTGGACGGCGCCGCCGCCACCACCGCTGCTGCCACTGCTGCATCCTCCGCCGCCTCCGCAGCCGCTGCTACACCCGCCGCCGCATCCGCCGCCGCATCCTCCGCCACCGCCGCAGCCGCTGCTGCAACCGCCTCCGCAACCGCCGCTAGGCGCTGCCGCTTGCTGTTGTGCGCCACCGCAGCTGATCGAAAGTTGGACGGAACCTCCGCCACCGCTGCTGCATCCTCCGCCGCCGCCTCCTCCACAGCCGCTGCTACAACCGCTGCTACATCCGCTGCTGCATCCGCCGCCGCATCCTCCGCCACCGCCGCATCCGCTGCTGCAACCGCCTCCGCAGCCGCCGCTAGGCGCTGCCGCTTGTTGTGCGGCACCACAGCTGACCGCGAGTTGGACTGCGCCGCCTCCGCCACCACTGCTGCCACTGCTGCATCCGCCGCCGCATCCACCTCCACCACCACCACCACCGCTGCATCCGCATCCGCATTGGCGACGGTTTCGCATTGCGTTGGGTGCAACGCTAAAATTTCTTTTATTGCGAATAAAACCCCATATTTGAATTCACTTCTATAGACTCTATCTCGATGTGATTAAAAAATAGAAGCACCTCCCCTTTATTTAATCCCCTCAAATTTAAGGCCCATCAAGGCTATTTTAAAATAGAATCCCATGGGCTTCTATTAAAGGAAACACTTTTATGTATGCATTCCTTACACTTACTCAAAGGCGGACAGAAAGGCATTTGCCACTGTGGCGCCGAGCAGAACAAGCAGTACACATCGAGTTGCGGAAATCATTGCTGTTTACTCAGTAGGTGATGATGCTGCTGCAGGTAGTTGCGTATGTTTTTGTTTGATCGAATGAATGTACCATTGCGCTTTTGGAGCGCTTTTATATTGGGCCCAAAGCGCCCCAAATGTGCCGTTGCCACCCACACAGCGCCGCCGCCGATGGGCATGGCCACCTGCGGGTTCCATAACGCAACTTTGTCGACTTTTGCGCGCGCGCACGAAGGGGTGACGGTGAGGGGGGGGGGCAGGCAAAACCTAACAATTCATTGCCGTTCACGGGAGACGAAGCGCGGTTTAGCGCAGCAAGCATTGCCATATCAGTCATCCATCGTTGAGTAGCAATTGGCTCCGGGGGGGGGGGAACCGAGGAATTGGGCGGAACAAAATGATTCATTCTATGTTTAATCATTCATTTCATTGTCCGAAACATTGACACGCGCGAAATCAATCGGTTCTGCTGCTAATCAAACTCTGTATTCATGGGTTTTTACTGTCGCTAATCATTTCCGCGCTTTTGCTTTGTATGTTTTTTCACAAAAAAGCGCTAAACGCCACGGCGCTAATCGAAATTAACAATGAAATTGTCTGACGAACAACAAATGAGTCAGTGAAAAACCCATCGTCGAATTACCGACAGTGAAACGAGCGCATGGGCGGCGTAGGAAGGGGGTGCGAGGGGGGGGGGGCATGTGGGAGGAAGGGGTGGGATAGGGCATAGGGGGAGGGAGAGCGGCGGCATGGGGAAGGAAAGGGCATAGGGGGCATGAGCAGCGTAGGGGGAGAAGGGGGGGGGCATGGGCGGCGTGCGGAGGCGAAGGGGGGGGGGGGGGGAGAAGCAGCGCGAATAGGCTGGAACCGTTTGTTATTTATGAAGGCATCTTTTATGATTAGAGTTTGTTTTTTGGCCAGCAAGCAAAACGGTAAATATATTGATTGGTTCATTACATATTTTTTATTCAATTTAAAATTTAAATTAAAACCTTGGAATTCTTTGGAAATTCTTTCAAAATGTGCATTTATTTTTCGGCGGCCGCGAATACTTTGGCACCATTCAAATGTCGTCGTGTTCTTGGCATTGTGTCTTCCTGCTCCTGTGTGGCAATATCATCGTAACCAGCAGCCATGCTTATGTACAATTCGTCGTTGTCCTTTTGTCGCTCAATGGAACCATCGAAAACAATTTGTGCCATAGCGGACGTTTCGCCTATTTTTTATATTTAATAACTTAATATAATTCTTTTTAATAATATAAAATTTGGAAAATTCAGCGTTTGGTTTCGGGTTTTAGCCTTCGTTTTGGAACTGAATTTCTGTTCAGATTCCGGGGTTTTACTTCTGAACATAATAACCAACTTCCTCCAGCCTTTTTTCTTTAAAAATAGCATTTTTTTATTTGCTACTGTTTATCCGACGAGCGATATTTCGGTAGCGAGAAAAACGGCGCATCGCCGGTGGCCAAACAAAAGTCAGATAAAGCAACAGCCCCACGGCCAGGAACAAAAGTCCGATCACTGCTGATCTGTGGGGAGACGGGCGATAAAATGGAAAAACTTTCACTTTCGAAGCGGAATCACCCAAAAATAGTCCAACCAGAAGCAATGCCAAAATTTACCACCTGAAAGTTCTGGCGATTGTTACGATGACAAGCGAAAGGCAGACAAAGAAGAAAATGATGGGCAATGCCAACGGCACACGGATTGCCTTTGGATGAATGCGATCAGCCCGGTGGCCATAACGAATACAGAACAAGGCGACCATAGTGCAGCAACGGATCACCTGCAAAGTGTGGCTGATCAGCTTGACCCGATCAAAGAATATAGAATGATCAGTTTTTAGCCTAACGATCAAACCCTTCGATAAAGCTCTGATCAGTTCGGCCCGACGATCGGACATCGATCGGATTTCAGATCATTTTAAAACAGAAAACTTGCCCAATTCGTAAACTCCACATAACCGATCAATTCCTAATAAAATAATGTTGCACAAAAAAAAGACAAAGCATCATGAAAAGCACAAACATTCAGATCACCAAGAAATGAAAAAAGCATTGCAAGTAGAACCTTTAAAAATGAATGAAGTCAATTAAATTGAATAAAAAATGGACAAATTAATTAATTACCGCAATTTAAATAGATAAGTAAAGTCGGTTAAAAAAATAAATTAATCTTTATATTTCAAATTCTAAATTTACATAGAAAAACACACAAAAATGAACAGTGCCGCCCTGGGACTGCCGTGTTGACGATTGATGCAAGAGATAAATGAGGGAAAATATCCGTCACGCGCAATTGCCCATAACATTCGACTTCCGCAAAATAATGTTGCGTTCAGTGATCTAATAAATAAGGTTAAACTTAAACAAAAAAATGCAGCGTTTTTCTTTTAATAGTATCCCCCCCCCCATAAATGCCGTGCCGTTCCGTACCCAATCAGCACAATGCAAACCAAAAAGGGCATCAAATACTGCAGATAGCCTTGAAATATGTGCTCGGAAAACGTCTAAATACATGCGTTCCCCTAAATTGGGGGCGGATTTAGGCGAATTTGTCCATTGGTGAATGGACAAACATTCAGAAAAACGTGACAGAATATTTTTTTGAATTTGGGATCGCGGTAAATAATTAAACTCTCTAAAATCTTTTTTAAGCAAAATATTTTCGAATTTATTTTTTAAGATAAAACTTCCCTGACAAAATACAAAATTGAAAAATAGAGTCCTGGGCAATACAGCGTTTGATTCTTTGTTCATTTGTACTGACCATTGCTATGGCATTTGTACTTTGCATTTCTGGCACAGTGAGTACCGCAAAATAAGAAATATTCATAGACATGTACAGCAAAATAATTGTGAACATGCCGACAATGATCGCAAATGGCATCGCTCTTAAAAAGTTTTACACAATGTTTTAAGGGGAAAAAAGTTGCGTGCGTCGTGCGGGAATCGAACCCGCCCCTACTGCTTGGAAGGCAGCAATGCTACCACTGCACCAACGACGCCATGCCGTCTGATCTTTATAATGAATGATTAGAACCAAAAGCACGCATGATCAAAGTCATGCGACGAGCAGCGCATATGATCAATCACTTTTATATATGTTTAATAAGAAGTTGCGCAAAGATCATGTGCGTCGTTGGTGCAGTGGCAGCATTGCTGCCTTCCAAGCAGTAGGGGCGGGTTCGATTCCCGCACGACGCATCAAACACTTTTTTGTGCCAAATAAATTAGATTGTTTTTTGACCTGTGTGGATGTTCAATGTCCTCAATTCCGCTGTTTAATATGTCCCAACCGCCGTAGCTGAACAAGCCGCTGAACATGGCCAGAACAACTTTGCCCGCCTCAAAATTGCTGTTGGCAAAAGGTTCACTAAAGTTGTTAGTGTCGACACCTGCGCGAAAAACTGATTAAAATTAAATAATTCAATAAAAATTGGCACGCACTTTGCGTCAGCCAGAAAAGCACGCCGGCCATAACAATAATAGCGCAAGCAGCCATTTTAGCAATCATTGAAATGATTTGGAAGCGCGCAACAACGCCGCTGATGGAGAAGCAGTTGAGAAAGTACAACGGCACTAATTGTTTTTGGCTGTTGTCATTTAATCACCAAAATTGTGCCATCGATCACTTTGCGTATCGACACAATTTCCTATGGTGGCACTTATCGGGATTCTTTTTGACCAGCCTTATCTTTGGCAACTTGATCAGAATCAGGAATGGCAACAAAAAAGCATCAGAGAATTAAATCGACTATTTTGTTTCGTTAATAGGTACTTTAAGACAAAAACTTACAAAGGACGCTGAATGTGATCAATTTATGCACTGCTGATTTGACAAAAGGGTTACAAAATTCCAGCTAAAATAAAATCTTAAAAATTCAAGTACGGCCCAGGCCCGGCGACCTTGAAACCCCGAACAAAATATTCAGTGAACGTTTCGGCTTCGATGGCCAGCGACCCGGGGCCCATGAAAAGGCACGAGCACGTCATAAAGGCGAATGCCAATGCCACCCATCGCATATGGCACAGATAGGCAAAATCGCAACCTGATTTGCGAATGCTGGTGCCGAGTTCTATGTAGCAGAAGGCACCTTCAATCAGCAAAGATTGATTGAGTATTCCCCCAAAAAAGCCTTAGAAGGTTGAAGACGCTTCATGTATTATGGCCAAAAAATTCCAAAATTGGTATCTTTGAATTTTCATTTTTGGCCAGCGATTCATTCGTTATATCAAATAGCTTTTGTTTTAGATACAGCTTTAGCTCTAAGAATATTTTGATTGACCAAATTAATCAAAGCAAATCATATTAAGGTCGGAATTCGGATCGGTCGGTGTTTGGCCGGCTTTCAAAAATCCAGTTTTCGACTAACCCTCCAATGTGGAACTGACCTAAAATTGCGATCAGTCCAGAGACGAGCCAGATGAGCAGCGAAGCGCCCACCGATTGGACATTATTTAGGATGCCGGTGGGAGTAATAAAAATGCCGGAACCGATCACTTGGCCAAGAATGTACGAAGTGGCACCCCAACGGCCCATTAAATTTTCATTTCTGCCGCCGCCACTGCTGCTTCCAGTGTTGTCAATTGTGCTCATTTCTGTCACTAAACTTCAATCTTTGGTGGACTCCGACACTATGTACTTGAATGGCAAGTACATACTTAAAAATAGACCCGCGTACTCCATGTTTTTAAAAAGAGTACTTTTTCAAGAATGTACTTGAAATTGTGATTTAAGGAAATTATGTTTTTTTTTTGCCTTTAAACTCATTGAATTTAAGCCTTAATTTCCCATAAAATGTCTTAAGCGAAGAAATTAGGATCTATCTATAAAGGAATATATTTTTTTCTGCTTACTTAAATCTTTTAAACAAAAAGCTTTTAAATGGTATCAAAATTGTAAAAATTAATAAAATGTCGGGGCCGCATACATGGACAAAAAATAGTTATTGTAATGTAAATGTAATTTTGGAAAGTTGGAAAAAATTGGAAATAAAATAACTCATAAAAAATCCCAAAAATGCGAGAATTTTATGTTCAGCAATAATTTTTGTACGAATCGGCAACAGCATTAAATAAAAAAGACGAGATAGAAGCAGCAAAGAGATAAATGTTTGACTTCCGAATGAATGGCCCATTTTATATTTATTTGGCCATTTTCTGAGAGAGCCGACGAATTTATGTAAAAAGTGCACTTTAATTTTAGCATTTTTTTGAGAAAAAAAATTAAGTGGAATTTATTGAAGGGATTTCTGCGACACTCAAAACATAATCGGCTGGGCAAAGCGCACAGAAAACGTGGAATTAAAATTATTTAATTATAGAGAGTATGAGAAAGAGCTTTTTTAATTATTCATAAAAATATTAAATATAATTTAAAATGATTTAAAATTATCCCTTAAACACAATTAAAAAATGAATGATATTTTGTGATGGCATTCATTTACACTTTTTATTTTTCCGCAAATAAATCCCTCCCCCAGCAGCAGCAGTTAGTTCGTTTTAACAGCAAATAAGCACCAATTGTCATCTGTGTACTTTATCAGGTCAAGGGCATATAATTCGAATCATAAAATTATAAAATTTTTGGTGCAAATTTTTTTTTTGAGAGAATTTTTTCAATTTTCGTAATTCAAATTCTTCCGAAACCATAGCATCGTGTTTTTCTATTATTTAAACTGTTTATGCTTCTTTTTTCATGAAAAATACAATATTAGCAACAAAAAAAATAAATATAAAAAAATAATTGTTAAAAAGAAAAAGGCTAAAAATTTGGCTGTCCGATCAATTGTTGGATACAAATAATTAAAATTTTGATGAATGGCCTTCCCCCCCCCCCGACGAAGCGCTCCACCAAAGAACCGCTGCGGCTGGCGATGGTTGGCGGTCGGCTGGCGCTATCGACAATCGCTCCGTCCGCCCGCGGGCGATGTTTGATCGTCGGCTGGCGGAACAATGAAATCCATCGACAAAGAAAAAAGGAACAAATATGGAAATGAATTGTTAAATTTAAAGTAAAGAAAATTAATTAATTTTATCGCGATTTGATCGCTCGTTAAAAAAAAGACAAAACTTATGGACAACTGAATATTTATTACTTTTAAATTAATCAGTTCCATTAGCCCAATTATCGTGATTTACTCCAATTAGCATGTATACTCTATGAAATAAAGTTTGGCTGTATTTGTCAACCCCACTACTAAAGGCGACTTTGTTTCAGGGGGGGGGGGCTTTTAATTCAAGGGGCGATCTTTATTTTTCAATGAAATTGTATTAAATTTTAAATCTTATATTAAAATAACAATTAATATGTAGATAGTGTTCAAATTTATTCAAAGTAATCTCCGTTGTTGGAAAATTGTCTCTTTAGAAATGTATTTATCACTAGAGATTAATTATCGCATAATAAATTCAAAATCGTAGGTTTAGTATTTATTGTTTTTATTTTAGGAAGTGGGGCTTTGTTTTTGGCAGTTTTTTATACTACATATAAACAACAATAGCGTCCCATTTTCCACTCATTTCCTGGTCCGTATCATTTGGGTTTACGGCGGCTTTCGCTTAAACACCTTTTAACCCGTGTAAAACAAGTCTTTTTCGTTCGTTTTTGTGCTTTGTGAATGAATGAATGAATAGCGTGAGGGGCTGACGTCCCTCACGCTCGGCCGAGGCGCTTCTCTTCTTGCTGGCTGATCAGCAGGCAGATGCCTGATCAGTTTTGCTGCTGTAGCTTCTCGAGGGGTGTCTGTTTGCCGCAGGTGGTCTCTCGTTGAAGAAGAATGCGCGGATTGGGGCCGAGAGGGAGGAGGGGTCGGTCTGGGGTGATTTATGGAGGGAGGAGGAAGTGGGCACACAGGGAGAAGAGCTACACGGTTGAAGGTATGGGGACGCTTATGGGGGGGGGGGGGCGAGAGACAGAGGCGTGACTGCGCAGATCGGGGAGGGGAGGAGGGGGGAGGCTGTGGGGAGACTACGCAAATTGAGGAGGGGAAGGGCAAGAGACGGTGGGGAGACTGCGCAGATAGGGGAGGGGAAGAGACAGTGGGGACACTGCGCAGATCGAGGAGGGGAGGAGGGGGGCTTTGGGTGGGGTCGGCTCGACTGCTGGACTGGTTGTGCTTTGCTGCCAAGAGCGTGGTGCTGCCGCTCTTTCGCTCGTTACGCTTTCTGTGTTTGTCCACCCCGTCGGAGGACCCCATTCATTCTCTCTCCTCGTCCCCCCCCCCACCCTCCGCTTATCCTCCCGTCATCCTCCGGGGACAATGTCTCCTCTCCCCCCTCCCCCATCTGTCCCACATTTTTCGCTCCGTCCCAGCGATCGATGCTGGCCACCTTTACTTCTAAGATATTATAACTCGATTATCCGCTTAATATTCGCGAACCGGGAATTGCAACGGGATGGGAATGCGAACGGATTATTGCCTATTTATTTCTATTTTCTTTTATTTTACTAACTTTTTGGCACTCATTTTTCAAGTTGCAGTTTTTTTTATATTTTGGATTGAAATTTTCCCCGCTGCGCACATGCCAATGTGATGGGAGAATTTGGTGCCGGTGCCATCGGTGCCGCCGGCGGTGGGCCCGAAGGAATGCAACCAATGCAAGAGGTTCACCAGCACGGCACAATTGGTCGCAATTTTATGGCATTTCAAAAATTTATTGTTCAACCAACAGGCAATTTCCTTGGCTCATCCCTCGAAGGTAAATTCGTATGCGACCCTGAAACACTGCCTCCGATACGAATGCCGAAAAATTCGCCAATTGGCTTATTAAGCATTCGGATCGGTCAGTAAAATTTTTATCGGTGCTGTTGGATCAAATAATTTTAGCAATTCGTTAAGCAATAAATGCCAAAAAATGGTATCGCTTTCCGTACACCGGCACCGGTGGTTAGGGATTAACCATTTTCATGCCCATCTCAAAAATTGCATTTATTTATCCCCGCAGGGGTCGAGTCGGGTTTCATCCGGTGCGTTTACACAGCAAAGAATCGCAGCGCCAACACAGTGACCCTTTTGTGTGAGAAGATGGAGGGCTGTTGCCTGGGGGGCTGCTGCCCCAAGGACCAGTTTTGGTAATTGTTCCTTTGGTTAAAATGCACAAAAATTGGGGCCCACATTTTGGAGTTTTTTTTTGCCATAACTTTTTGCGCTTTATCCAATCAGTTAGCGCTTTGTGCCTATTTTTTTGGGCGCCGCCAACTTTGCACACATTGGCACCTTTCAGAGTACCATGGTTTTTCTCTAATAGAATCCCCCAATTTAAACGCCCTTTCTATTGAACTTCCTCTTAAAGGGGGTATTGTAAAACATAAGCCCCCTCCATTTGAACCGCTCTTCGAATTGACCCCCCCCCCCCCACCACCGCCCACACTTCGAGGAGATAAATTTTTAAAAGTTCTGAATCCGTAAGGGAAATTACCTAGCAAAAAAAATTTTGGATGATGCAAATAATAAAAACCTAATTTAAAAGGGGTAGTTAATGGAAATTTTAAGTGACCATTCTTTGAAAGAATTAAGAATTTTATTGAACTATTGAAATTAAATAGAACCCCCCCCCCCTCCCCCTGCCCCCTCTTCCCGCAAGGAAGCATCAAAAAATATATAGAAACTCCTAGTATGGCTTAACCCCGACCGCCCGGGGGCAAGAATGCAGGTGGTCTGGCCCAGATTCCGGGGTCTAAAGGGTTTGACCCTAACAACTTTTTATGCCGCCAACTTTCCGTCATTTTATTCACTGTTTTGTGTCCTTATTAGGATGACCGGCCTTTGGATTTTGCTTGTGTTTGTGCTCCTTTTGCTTTGCTGTGGCACTGTTGTCATGCTGCTCTGCTATCAGAGGAGCAAAGTGCAGCAGCGGAGAGCCGAAAAGGAGCTTTACGAGGCAAGCAGCCGAGTGGCGCCGCCGGGCGGCTTATCAGAGGTGGGCAAAAAAAAGCAAAAAATGTTGTCGCAAAAATGCTAATTATATAATTTTAATGCCTTTTGAAGGTGTCATAAGACGGACCAAAATTTAAATTCTAAATTATTAAAAAAAATTTTTTGAAAGTCCGGCATTCAATTTTTGAATATACCTCGAGGTGGGGTTCTGTTAGAGGTTGGCTTCAATGGAGCAGGGATTTTTGGCTCAAATAAATAGATAATCCATGACGACGAGGCGTGTTTTGTCGCGAAATTTCAAACTTTAAATGAGGGGGTCTATTAGAGGATAGATTTCAATTGGAGGAGGGTGGTTCAAATGAAAGGGTTAATTTGAAAATACTGTATGTGCGCACATTGGCATTTTGATAGCTTGCTTCACCGAGTGGTGGCATTTATGCGCGACCGATGTACGGCTCAACAATGGCACAGCCGACGCAACATCATCATCAGCAACAACAACAAGCGGCACAACAAATGCATCATTATGGCACAACAAGTCAAAATGGGCATTATGGCGTCAATAATGGCGGCGCCGGCGGCACAGCGTCGCGACGCTTTTGAAGACAACAAATGGCACCAATTAAGCGACAGGAGAAATTGTCAAAAAATGCCATAATGCGCAAAATTTGCCTAAACTCTGCAGCCCAATGTGAAGGCGTCAAATACTCTCCCAAAACCCGAAAATTGCTCATCCCATCGAATTATTCTCGAAATGAAACCAAATGAAACAAAATTGAAAGGACTTTCAAAAGAGGAACAAATAAAAGAAATGAACAAAAATTTTATTTTTGTAAAAATTGATTTGTTTTCAATTCGAAGATCTCCCCAATGGAATTTCTCTCACAGATTCGTTGCACATTGTACCGTATTCCTGAATTGAAGCTCCCCAATGGAATTTCTCTCACAGATTCGTTGCACATTGTACCGTATTCCTGAATTGAAGCCTCCCCCCCCCTCTAATAGACGCTCCTAGAATCCCCGGTGCTTCTATTAGAGGAAATAATGTATGTGCCGTTTGCCTTATCTTATTTCTTTGTTTTACCATATTTCTTGTGGTTTGTTATGAAGATTTCATGTTAGTTATTTGTACCATTATTTGGTTATTTTGTGTCTCATTCTCTTCTTCGGATTATGTAAATGCCAATGCCCTAAACATTTGTGCCGTACCAACGAAAAGCATAGTTTAGCCGGATATGAAACCGATTCAATGCTGTACTTTCGTTTTGGAAGTGACTTTTGTGTGGCAAAATGTTCATTAATTTTTGTTAGCCCTACTTAATTCGCTTATACATACATATAACTCTTATTGTAATGCTATTTTCAATTTTTAATTTTAAAAATCTCTTCAATTTCCATCGAATTATGTGTTCTTTTTCAAAATTCGCTTTTTCATTATTTTTTCAACTTTGCATTACTTTTTTGTACATAACAATTTTACACATAAACTGCAAAAACAATTTTGACCATTAAATCGGGCATTTCAAATGTTATTTGCCCCATTATGGCTTCCAACAAAGCGCTGACTTCCGCAAATGTCGGCCTCTCCTCGGGTCGATCCTCCCAACATCGCAACATCAAATTGTCGCTAAATATAATTTAATTTAATTTAATTTGCAAAATTCATAATTTAGCTCACTAAATTTGCTCAGGACAAGCGAATGGACGCGGCAGCCGCCACCTCCGCTGCTTTTCCTCGCCGGCGCCGATGCCGCCCTTCAGCAGTATGAGCGTGTCCCGAAAGTCCGTCTCCCCGTAGGGCTGCGCACCGCGGCTAAAGCATTCCCAAACGAGCACGCCAAAAGCCCACACGTCCGTTTTCTCGGAAAACTAAAATTCTAAAGCTATAAACAACCTACAATTCGGGGATTAAACCGGGGATGGCATATCGGGGAAGAGATCAAAAATATCGGGGATCTTAACCCTGTTATGAATGAATGTCAAAAAAATGTCCTACTGAAAATGCGAAAACGACCAAAATTGTCTTTTAAGGCAAAATAATGACAGTGGTTCCCCTCAAAGAGCTGTTGGGATTAGGATGAAAACGGACTTTGCAATTTCTGAGAATTTGGCCGTCCTCATCAAAGCATTCGACGGCAATCCATCGCAAAGGCAATGGCACCGGACTTGTGCAGGAATATGTGGTATCCGTGCCGAAGTGGCGGCTAAGGCCAAAGTCGCAAATTTTGATCTCAGTGCACTCCCCGTTGAGCCTGAATTAGGGAGGGGGAGGAGGAGGGATATTCGAATTTTATTAAATAAAAATTTGTGAATTATTTAATTAATGATTTTTTTAAATTTTAATTAATTTAGTGGTCGAATTTATCGAGCCTTTTTTTACATGCAATTGCGAGTGGCCAAATCACGGTGTACAATGTGTTTGCTGATCAAATATTGCAATCCTTCGCATATTTGTCGAAGAAAATTGAAAATGTGTCCAACAGTAATAATCTTTAAAAATTGTTAAATTGGCATTTCTTTCATAAAATGCTTCTGCTACAAAAGCACAGAGTGAGTGATTATATTCAAAGTTTGGTAAAAGTCTAGAATACTGGTACCTAACCAAATCCGACAAATGATATATCAATCGACTCCGCTTGGTCTATAATGAATGAATATACAAGAATTTTTTGGCGGAAACCACTTTGAACCGGTTTTTGAACCGGTCAAAAGTCGTGAAAAATGGGTAAGAAATTAGCA
>JAKKIK010001909.1:0-13492 GCA_024500135.1 Heterodera carotae | reverse complement strand
GTTGGTTCGACAACTCTGATTTTCCACTCTTTCAATATTGAAAAACTTGCAATTAATCGATGCCAACTATCCTCAAATTGTCACTGACGCATTTTACACTGACCGATTTTCACTAACGCATTTTCCACTGACGCATTTACCACTGACGCATATTCCACTGACCAATTTTCCGGCCACCACGTCGGCTACCGTAACCGGCGGAATCCTCGCCACTAACTACTGGGGGTATTGAAAAATAGACGCCCGGGGCGTCTATTAGAGAAAATACGGTAGATGATATGAAAAATAAATTAAATTTTTTTCAATTTGTTCCATATTGATTTAGAAGACGAAATTATGAATAAAAGGATTTGAAATTTTTTTGATGTCCAACGCGAATTTTACATAAATTGGAATTATAATTAAAATGAGTTAAACTGAGTGAAACTATTAAACCAGAGACTATTTTCATAAGCATTGCGGGTTTGAGTGGTTTGTTTATTTTTATTGGGTTTGAATTACATTGATTGGTCGTTGGTGTTTTGTTGGTTTGTTTTTTGTCGTGCACCAATTTGTTCGGACCGGAGATTGAAGATGTTGCCTTTTTTGCTTTTTGCAATTGGTCGAGCGCGATCACAGTTCAGGTTCGTATGAAGAGTAAAAGTTGACTGGAGTATTGTTTTTTGGTATTTTTTTGTGCTTTATTTAACGCTTGGAGTTTTTCGTTAATATCGTTGGTTTGGTTTTCCGTGACGGTTTGCTTTACCACTTTCAGAGCTTTGTTGAATTGTTTGGCTGATTTTTTTTTCTTTCTCTTTGATTTGTTCTAACTTATTGTCTTGGTTTTGGGTTAACGATGACTCGGTTGTTTTGGAATCGTATAATGTTCGCAGGCCGGGAGGATCTGTTGGGTCAATGTACAGTGAAAAAAATTTTGTTTTTTTTGTATTTTATATTATTTTAATTTGTTACCGAGTGATTGTCTTTTGATTTACCCTCTTTTTTTGGCAGGGGTGGTTTATTTATTTTTATTGTGTTTGAATTACTTTGATTGGTCGTTGTTGTTGCTGTTTTGTTTGTTTGTTTTTTAATTATCACTATATCACAATGATCAAAGGGGGGAAACTTCGGAGGGAACCATTAGGCTTCGGAGAGTCCTTGAAGGTATGTCGTCTACTTGCCGAACACTTCCTTTTTATACCAAATCTCGTCCACATGTAGAATAATGATTTTCATTTTTTTTTACATTCCATTTTATTTACGTTCCTAATTTTCTTCTATTTTAATTTATTCTTATTTATCACATATTACGTTCACTTCTTTAGTTTATTTACTTTTAATAGAATGTTTGATGATTCTTTTTTGGTTATTTGGCCGATCAGTATAAGACATGCTTTGAATTAATTATGTAGTTTATTGCATCATTTTTGTTTTATTTTGTGAAACAGCTTTTTGCTTACATTCGGCTTCTCTGTTGTTAGCTATGAAAAGCATGTATATGTATTAGGCAAAATCTTTGTTTAATAATTTTGATAAACCATCCAAGCTTTGCATGTCAATCTTGCATTAGCAGACATCAAATTTTTTTTACCGGTTTTTTAATATATTTTTTATGTACTAATTTATTTTAAAAAATGTTAAATTCACGGGTATTTAATGTTCACTTCTCTGAGTAACAATTGTGACTATAACGCGAACAGTGACTTTGTCGGCAGCAGAAAATATTAAAAATTAAGATGTCATCTAATTTTTTATAACCAAAAATATTCCGTTTCTTTTTTTATCTTTTCTGGATATGTTATGCAGAATCTCTTTAATCCATCGACAAACAATAATTAATTTACATTTTAACAATAATTGCTGTCTAATTTTTGTACGTATAAAGCCCTTTTCATCTTCACAAGTTTTTTATTCAAGGCATTAGTCAATTTTTTTTGGGTATATGTTGATAATCTCAAATTTTCGCAATCTTCCAGATCCAGAATTAAATTCTGGTCAAATAATTTTGTTGCAATAAATAATTCTTTAAAATTCTGTCCTGTCTTTTGAATATTTTTAGATTAGTTTTGTCGATTTCTAAATAATTTTTTTTGGATACGGATTTATTTTAAAAGGCATTAAATTCTCGGCTGGTTAAAGCGCGCGTCCCAAGCAACACTTAACTTAATTAAAGTGAAAGTGACTTTATCGGCAGCAGAAGTCGTAATTTAGGTTTTTTGCCTTTAACTCTGTAACCATTGCTCCGCTTGTTCAAATGTTAAAGTTTTTATTTTCTGTAAGTAAATTCAAAAAATTGCCACATTTTTGTTTAGAATTCGAAATACCAAAAAAAAAATCACACATTTTTCAAAATTTTTTACCCTCAAAGAAGCGAATGGTCAAGCTTCTATAAAATGTTTCTTTTAAAACTTTCGTGGAAAAACAGTGTTAAAATATAGCTTCATCATTATAAATAAATCCATTTATGGTTCTGAGATTAAATCCAAAAATTAACGAATAAGGGTCAACTGAATAAAGCAAATTAAATTTTTTATACAGAGGTTTGAAGAATTTACAAATTGCAATTTCAAAAATTTTATTTGGCGAAAAAATCAAGAATTAAATAATTTTACAAACAAATTTAAGACTGCAACATTTTAAGCCGCAGCAAAGCAAAAACAAAAAAATTAACGCAAAAAATAATGATTTATAGATAATGATTTTTAATTCTGTTTCGATTTAGAGTACCAGGAAAATTGAAGAATAAATCTGCTGTGAAGTAAAAATTGGAGATTACTATCGAAACATTCACACCTTAACCAATACATGTCGCCAATAATCACAAAAATTTGACAATAAAAAGTAAAAAAATAGATATAAATAATAATATTCACCTGCATCATTTAACCTTAAAAAAAGTCTCATTACATAAAAACAATATTTTATAAAAATATGAGAAAAAAATTAATAAGCTAGAAAAAGACATTTAAATTATAGTAACTAAAACAATTTCGTGGTCAATAACTAAAACAATTTCGTGGTAAATGTGTGCATTTAAAATTGGCTGTTATTAGCCGATTATATAAAAATATTCTTATTTAAAAATAATTCGGTACGTGACTGTGTGTCATTTTAATACCCAAAAAATACCAAAGATAAAGGGTTAACAAACCGTATAAAATACACGCATGGTTCAACCCAAATCCAACTAAGCAGTGGAGATAATGAGGCAGTTCCTCAATTTGCCAGTATGAGTTTTATCGTGTGATTTAGCAAATTATAAATGAAAATAAAAAAGAAATAAAATTTATGAACCGAATAATAAATACATCTTTGGCAATTTATTTCGCAGAACAGGAGGACTTCTCACCACAGGAAATCTGATAAAAGGCATCATGATTATTTTTCTTATAAATTTGTAAACAAAGCAAAAATTCAATAACTATTTAATAGATTCTAAAAAACTTTTTAATACAGATATCTGAAATGAGGGCGAACAGGAGATATAACTTTTTGGTAAATTTACCGGAAAACTCATGAATGTTTATTTGACATTCTGACATTGGCTTTTCCCTCCCTTTCCAAAAAGTGATTTGGCCTGATTTTTGAACTGATTATATACATATATGCAAATTAAATAGTAAAAACAGCCAAAAAACCTAAAATCAAAAAAAAAGTATGAGAAATTAATTTAAGTTAGGTATGTTAAAAAAAGGATTTATTGTAAATTTACCGGTTTCATCAATAAATGTATGAAGGGAGTGGTATGGTATTTCCAATAAACTTCATGACAAATTTGTTGCTTTAATAAAAAAAAAGAGTAAAACCATTTCAATATTTTTCAACTAAGGAACCATAAAGTCATTGCTTTTCATTGCTCTTAATGCAATTAATATATTTATATACAACTGAAAAAGAAACGTACAGATGGTCCAAATTTCAAAATTTTCTTCTAAATTATAAAAAAATGTATATACAAATGAATCTAAAGGTATATTAAGTTCCAGTTCTTCACAAAGATACAGTGCTTATTTATAAACGAATTTTTCATATGACGTTCAAAGAGCCCAGATTTTAAAAATTCGCATTTATTTTAAAGAATATGAATTTTTAAAAGTTCCTTATATCTTTACAAATTATTTGGCTCGACTGATAAAATTCTAAAGTTGTTTTTGTAATGATTAAATAAATCAATTTATAGTGCTATTTTTAAATTTATAATTTACAGAAATGGTTTTCACAGAGACAGCACATCCAGAATGTTCTATCGCCTCAGACCTACGGTCGAGGGGTAACTTTCTGAGCGGCAAACTGACGTTGAGCCAACGCGGGAGTGAGTTTTCCCGTGTATATTCACGTTAAAATATTATTTTACCTTAAATAGGGCCATCCTAAAGCAGCCAGTCGGCTTATGACAAAAGAATTTACAGATATTTTATAAAAAATAGTTATATTTAACTAAAATAGCGGAAGCAAAGTTAACTTGGCAGTGCAGCAATGAACACTTGCTAAAGAATTTAATTCTTCACAAAAAAGTTATTGGCAATAAACCATAAATGTATATGTAAGTATATATAGATATATAACGATATTCTAATATACCTTTTTGAAGCGGTACTAATATATATTTACTATACAGAATGATAAAGACATTTTATAAAGGTTTAAACATTAATTTAAAACAGAATTAATATCATGAAGCGATTTCACCATAATTAACATTAAAAAAAGAATGAAGCCGGTTAATGAAAACAATAAATTTTCATTATCTCAAATTCTACAAATTCTGACTAAGTTAAACACAAGGATAAATTTATGAAGATTTAAAATGGATTTATGTAAGCATGTTATAATGGTAATGACAAAAATAATCAATATTTTCACAATATTTTGCTTGTTACCGCTGCAGATGCCAATAAATGCAAAGAGACCCATCTCAAAAGCCAAGAGACCCATCTCGAAGTAGTATAGTTGTTAAATTAATTTTATTTTTATACTGCGATTTGACCTTTGTACCCGAAAATGTTTAAAAATTTATCTATATTTAATTGTTAAGAAAAATTAAATACAATTAACTCGTAATTACATTTATTCATTGCCAAATATTTCTTTAAAAAGGAATTAGAATTTCGTTGCAATTTGGAATAACGCATATTAGACTTGATGCAACTGGACTAGGCAAAATGATTTCGTATGAATTTTGTTGACAAAAATTAGGTCATACTTATTGACTGACTAATTTTGAACAACGCCTGCCAACATCTGAATTTTATATAATTGAACATTGCCAGCTTACACCGGGCTAAAAAAAAGAATAAGATAAATATGGAAAAAGCAGACCAATTGAGACAAAATAAAAATTAATCAAAAAATGCTAGTCTGGAAGATGTATACTTATATTCTAAAAATTAAATGTTTTGTGGCGCTGAAAATAATAAATAAAAAAATTATTTTTTTAATATTAACAATTCATAATAATTTTAAAAGATTGTTCATAAGAAAAATTTGTCAAGCTTTATTAGTAAAACCAAAAAAAAAACTTTAATTAAAAATTCCTGTAAAATCTATTATACAGAGCAGAAAAATCACTTTTGCATGGCCATGCGACTCCAAGTTTTATGAGGAGACACTTGAAAGAAGAGATCTGAAATGTCGAATATAAACTACATAGCGTCGCTGAAAAAAAGGAGAAAATTTCTGAATGAGTACATTTTTTCGAAAAAAGAATATTACATTTGTTTCGAGAAATATGAAAATACGTTCTATTGAAATATATATAACCAATTTAAAAGATATAAAAAAGATCATTGTTGTATTTAGAAAGCGCAACAAAACAAAGATTATTTAAATTATAATTATTGGATGCAAGAATAATGGACTTTGCATAAATATATAAAAAACATAAATAATATAGTTAGACTTTTGTCTAAAAACAATATATAATTTTAACGACATTGAATTAAAGGTGAACGTCATCGAAAGGAATGTCGAAGGCATGAAATCATTACATATTGTATTTTTAAAATTTTATTTCTATTTTTTACTAATCATGTACAACTAAATTAAAAAAGTCTTCAAGCTTATTTAGCTATCATAACTTTTTCTAAGACTATTCCTAAAAACCAAACCAGAAAGGCAGAAAAACATATTATTAAGAGGCTAGGTATTTAAGTTATTTTCAGATATTTACCTAAATACTCGAGAGCCTCTGCTACTCACTCGACTTTCTTTGAAACATTGTCCATCACTTGAAAACAAGCTCTGACAAGCAGAATTAATTCATTTTGCCATTTTAATTTAAAAATTCAGGCCATATAATAAAAAATCTAAACATTATAATTTTTCTAAAACTAAAAGATCGAAGTATTATAATTTTTCTCTGTCACCTAACAAGCAGCATGTTTTACAAACCGCACCATTTTTGTGGAGTGTATCCAACGAAGAAAATTAATTGTATTTTATTCCAAATACAAAATCTTAATCATAAAAAAATTGTTGAAAGAAATTGGAGAAAGAAAATCTGAAAAGAGTTCAACAGTTCAACGTTTTAAAAAACAGCAATTGATTAAATTTAGATTAAGTTAATTAATTTCCATAAATTCAAATTTAAAAAAAAAAGTAAATTTATATTAAAAAAGCGCTTCAATGTTTTCACCACCATATCCACTGCAACAAATCGACATTGATTCTCAAGAATTTTTTGAATAAATCACATAATAAAATTTAAAGTTTTCTTAATAAAAATAAGCAAAAAGAAATTATTTCTGAACTTAAAAAAATAAAAAATTATATCAGAATGCAAAACTTATACTTTTACTTTAACAATTCATTTTCCCAAGAATAATTATGAATTTAAATAACAGTTATTGGGTTTTTACCAAAAGGAAAAAAATAAAAAATAAAGAAAAATCTGACAAACAAAAAAATAAACATGAATATCTCTTTTCGACAAAAAAACGAACATTTTATGATTTAACAAGTTAAATAATAGTTCACTCAAACAAAAATATGCTACTAATAGTTAACTAAGGAAAAATATCCGTATCAAATTTTTTTTTTAATAGATTTAAACTTTAAATTAAATATTTAACTGGCTACGATTATCCGACAACAAGAATAGGGCGATTCGCAAAACATATTAATACAAATAAAAAGAATATAAAACAATATAACTTATTTACTTACGAACGCTGCCATCTTGTATATTATGGTAAAATATATTAAAAAAACTATTTTTCATAACTTAACCTTTTGAAAAAATACCATTATTTAAGATTTTAAGCGAAATAAATATATATACAAAAATGTTGTCTTCGGTTAAATAAATCGTAAGAATTTATTTACTTAACTTGTTATTACAAAAAGAAGAAATCAGTAAAGATTTAACTCATCTACACCTTAAAACGACAAGGACAAGTGGCAGGATCAATGGAAATATTAAAACCGCATTTTCTTCTACATTTGTTTTAATGCTTCTTCAGCTTTCTTACGATAAAAAGATATTTAAATTGATACAAATAGCTTATTTTTAAATTTATTAGAGAAACAATAAAATTTTGCCTATGTATAAAAAAAATTCTTCAATTTGAAGCTAAATTATTAGGCCCAAAACGATTTCCGCTGTAGATTCATGTTTTTTCATTGTGAAACATGATGTTTAAGACATAAACATTTATTTAACTACAAATTCCAAATTTACAATAAATGCTTTTTAAAATAAAATTATTTTAATGACAAACAAGAAAAAATATTATCGAATCGTGCAGTAAAAGCCTAAGTATATGGTAAAAATAAAATAGAATTATTTGAATAAACAAACATCCAAATCCACTGCTAAACAGCTAAAATTAACTACCCTGAACACAGATGAATCAATAAAAACCAATAATTTAAAAAATATTCTATTATTAAATAATTGAAAAAAATTAAGGATAAAAAATAAAAAATGTAAATCTAACAAGATTTATATAGCTTGTCAAAAAATTATTTCAGGTTAAAAAGAGAAATCTGAAGCCGTCAAGAAATTAAGCCTTATACTGTAACGGTTCATCGACGATGAATTTTTAGCAGTGAGAACAACAAAGCAATTTTATGAAAGTTTGTTGCACCAGCGATTTTATTATGCAGTAGTTTGGGCTTTTTGGCAAGTTTGAAAATAACAGTTATTTTTTAAAAAAGACTAAATTAAGCAATATTATACAGAAAAAAATTGAAATCGGTATTAAGCTACTGACATAAAATTATTAAAGTAAATGAAAAAATAAAAAGATTTATACAAAATGATGTGAACAATAAGATTCGTTCATAAATTCCAATATTCTGAGCACATAATGTTAGTCATCGATGGCAAGATCAATACGGTTACAATATATAAGTTGTTGTGAAGGATCAAAGCTTTACGGCCTTTTTTGTTTTGATTTATTTGCAATTAAGATACTTTTTGTCCAAAAATTAGGCTAAATAATTCATAGAAAGATTTTGATTAATCCGTCTGAAGTCATCTTGAATATTAATTTTGCTAGTTATTTATTTACTGCATAACGATATCCGAAATGTTTTGAGCACGCCTCCAAAATTTATATATATATTGTATATTTATTGGTTTTGTTAAAGAATGTTTTCAGAAAAAATCTAAGATATGGGAATATAGTTGAGAAATAAATTTTGGATTCCGGTTTGATGATTAAAAACAAAACTTTACGATAATTATTTTTATGAAATTAAAGTAATTAAAAAAGGCATAGAATCTGTTAAATGTATTCTCGCTTTTTGTAAGTTGGTTATTTCGCGATTATTGTCGCAATTTAACTGAAATTGATAAGTCAATGCGATATTTCTAAACGTTATTTTATATAATAAGAGGCTGCTTTATTTTTATTAGGATTATATGTAGACGGCATTTGAATCAGCGCTCAGATTTAGATAATTCTATTATGCATCTCTTTTTTCACGTATTCACAGCTCGAATTTTTGAAGCGGGAATAAAGGTCGAAACAATTTATGGATAAATGCTTCATGCCGTGTAATTGAAAGCTTCCGGCAGGTAAAAGCTTTGTTTTATTAAATGTTATTTTCACTTAATAAATTCTATTCTTCCCAATATACAGATTTTGATTATATTTTTAATCCATATTTTATTGAAGTGAATTTTTAAAATTTTGCATAATATTTAAGTAAGCTTCTATTATAAAGCTTTACCTTAATTTATATTTTTGGTATTCAGATATTTGCATCAAAAGCTTACTATTTAAATAAGTTCTGAAATCAAATCAGCATTTATATTACTTCTTTCAATAACTTTGTTCATATGAGTAAAGCATTTCTTATTTATTAATTTTTCATTTTTATTTTCATTCAATTAACCGTAAATGCTATCATTTTCATATTTCTTCATAGTTCTGTGAGTGTACAAAATTAGTCTTTTTTTCATTGGTTATTAGTGTTAAATTATTTGTTTTTCCGCGGCTCATTGTAATTAAAATTTTTATTGCCTTGTCTTAAGAATTTTTTTAATCCATTTTCATTGCATGCATTTAAGAAGATTTTGCCAAGTATTTTTCGAGACTTTCTACTTGCATAAATTAGACACAAACAGCAAACCAACACGACGACCAAAATGCCAAATAAAAGTCAAGTCAAGCACAAGTTTATGATACCAGAAGTAAGTAAAAATAAGTTTTTTTTTATAATAAAAAATTAGATTGCAGTTAATAAAATTTTAAATTTCATTAACCTTTACATGAAACTGGCGTGATATTAAAACTTCTGAGGCTTAATTACCGTTTATTTACTCAAAAATTTATCCCAAATTTTGGAGCAGAATAAAAGCGATTCCTAAAACGTCAATTAATAATTTCCTAAATAATTTGAGTTAAAATCCATCGGCAAAATCTTTTCATGTTATTTAGTAAAAACAGAACAAATTCAATTTACAAATAAATTTCATTATCTCAATCTAAATTCATATAAACTACAACATTTAATGGTGTAACTCTAACAAATCTTTTAATTTTTAATCATTACAGCACAAAATATAATATAAAAAAATATGAAAAAATAAATTTAAACACATTTAACAAAGAAAAGTAAATTAAAAATCCTCTGTGGGTTAATAGCAAACTCATACAAAACGCGTGTCCTGAAAATTGTTTCTGGGCAGATGTAGGTTATGCCATAGCGTCAGTCTTATGTAAGCATATTGATATTTAACTTAAAATTAAATAAGTCTTTCATGAAAAGCTGAAAATGATTCTCACAATAAACGTCAATTTAGGCAATTATGCAATGAGATTAGACATTTCACATCGATTGACAACACTTTTGAAATCTGCGATCAATTAAATTCTCATGCTGTCCGAGACCTTTTATTAAACTACGAGAAAAAATTTTTGAAATTTAAAAATTTCTTTCTTCTGAATTTTGTGTCAATTCCAAAGCATTGCTCAAATAATTGATTGTGCTACTTTTTTCCATGTTGTTATTCCATAATATTACTCGAGAACGCATAATATAATTTTTACATCAGCATAAAGAATAAATGGAGTGCATTTTATTCATAATTGGAATGTATTTGTCTAAAGCACAACATCATTTAAAACCGAGAAGATTAACATAAAAAAATACCAAATATAATTAATGTTTTAAAAATATTATTTAAATACAAGAAATGAATTAATAACGAAGAATTATAAACCAAATTTCAAATATGAAAAAGAAATAAAACTTTCCAGCAAAAACCATGCCGAAAAGGATTAACAGTAATTATGTCGATAGCCTTTAGGGAAACATCAAAACTCTTCTGTTTCCCCCAATCACTGCGCCTGCGAAACTACAAAGATATTGGCACATTACGATTCCAGCAACAAATAGTAAAAATGCACTATAAAAGGAACGTAAAATTTAACCCACAATGTTGCCATTAAAATCAAAAAATATTCCTGAAAAAAAGATTACACAAATTTAAATAAAAATTATCCCTATATATGAAATAAATTTTAATATTGAAAATTCGAACTAATTAAAATTAGTAGAACATGCAATGGGCACGAGCATTTTTTATGCCAAACGCCTATCTTAAAAGCACTGGAGCAAATTTTCACTGAGAATGAGATTGCTAAGAGCATGCACACGTGGATACATGCCATGAAGTACAGGCAAAAATATAAATGAGTAGGGTAAAAAGTTAACAAAAAAATAATAAATGACGAGAAAAAATGCAATAAACTGAAACCTAACACGGTTTCTCAAATATAAAAAAAATATATATGTATTAAACGGTAAAAATTAGTACATATGATTTACACAGAGAAATATGTTTAAAAATTCAGTCTAATTATCAAATTGCTATTGCAATATGCTCAATTTAAATTCAAAGGTGGGTGATGGTGGATCAAATCCCGTCCCAAAATTTGAAAAGCTATGGGAAGTATATTACACTCAAATTTATTTGAAATTGTGAGAGTGATGATGTTAAGTATTGAATTTGTAAAATTTCTTAGTCTAATTTTTAAATATGTTTTATTAATTTTTTAATATTTTGCTAATTATGTCAACCAAAATTTGGTTTGCTAGTTGATTTTTCTTGAACATGAGTTTTCCTTTGTTTGTCTTAGCAAACATTAAAATGTTTTAATATTTTGTTACAGCTTTTCAGCTTAAATTTTACTATTAACAAGAATTTATTTGCTTTATAATATTTACATTATTACATTTAATCTCTGAAATTAATTCTGCTGCAAATAAAATTTTGATTTTTTTTTTCTCTACGATATAATTCTTGTCTATTTTGGACATTTATTTATTTCTTTGACTTATTACATTGAAAAATAAAATCTTTAAGAAGTTTTCTTTGCGTTTAAAGACAACAAATCATGCAGTTTTAGGCACTCGAAATGCTTTGTAGGTGGAAAAGTTTTTGTTGTATTATTCATCGGTGTTTAGACTTTAGCCCTAAAAATTCTTTACTTAATTCAGTTTTTCATGTTCTAATTTGATAAAATGTTTAAAGGTTTTCTGCAATTAAATCTTTTTTTTCAATCCATGTATCGTGTTGGTGTTATCAGGCAACGTCGGGGAAAATCAATGTTTCTTAAATATCTATTTATATTTTGCTAATTATGTAGACCAAAATTTGGTTTGCTGGTTGGAAGGTTAACAAGAGATTTCCTTTATCAAGCATTGCATCAAAGCGCAAGTTTTTATGTTCAATGATGTGATTTTTGGGTTCTGCAACAAATGGGACAACGCCTCTCCGCCACCTATATAAATATATAGAGATTAATTTCTATTTTACATTTGTAGTAATTTTTTCTTTTTAAGGCTTTTTGATTTCAAAAACAAGTTTACGTCGTAATTTATTCTTTTTTTTTAAGAAATATCTATGATAATAAATTTTTCTTTTTAAAAATGCTTCATCTTGAGTATAGCATTTTAATTTATTCGAGGAACAATTTATCAATAAAACCTAATAAAATACTTCCAACGTTTCTGCTTTTTTTTGTTTTAATAGTTTGTTGGAGTCATAAATTTAAAAAAGATTTTGGTATGAATCTTTAGTAAGACTTGTTTTTAAGGCCGCGCGTCTCTCGGATGATGTTGTCGATGGGTGGAACTTTATTTTCAAATTCCTTATAATTCAAGATTGTTTCCCTAGAATGAATGGCATAATAGTCAATGGATCATTTTTACCACTGTTTATTTTGTAAATTTAGATTTTATTTATATAAATAAATTTATCAATGTCGAGATTTTAGCTATTTGGATCAATGCAGTTCTTTAGTTTTTATTTACATTATATGTAGGTATATCTAAAAAGAGGGAGTTTAAATCCATTATAATGTAAAGATATTGCAAATTTTTTATTATTATATGTGTTTCAAACCTTTACAATTCATTACTCTTATTTAAATCAATTATACAACAAGTTTATAATTTGTTGAACGTTTTTTATCAATAATTTTATTTATTTTTCCTGTCACGCCGTGTGGCAAAATAGAAAGGCAATTACCAAGTGCAATAGTGTTTATTACGAGGGCTCAAACTTGGGTAATTGAACCAGGCACGAATGATCAACAAAAAAATGGGAACACAAAAAAAAAGGGGGAGAAATGTGTGAAAAAGGGGCGGTGATCAGTGGGTGATCCAAGGGTAGCCTTTGGCCCAAGATGACGGACGGCACACTGGGGTTGGGTCTGACACGGAGCACGGCACAGCGGTGGCACTTATCGAACTCGCTGAGCGAGTTCGAACTAGATTGCTCGTTGTTGCCACCGGAGGGGAGGCCAATTGTTTGCGGGTGTATTTAAAAGTGTTTGATTGTGCCGCCAAAAATCGGTCGTTGTGTGTGTAGTTTCCGGAAAGTTTGCCGAACAGCAGTTGGAGTGTGTCTTGTCCTGCTTTGGTGTTGATTCTGTGTGAGGTCAGCAATTTGTTAATTTGTATGAGCACGTGTTGATTGAATTTGGATGCCTTCTCAGCTTTCTCCACCTGTTCTAATGCAATGTGAGTTTGTTTTTCAATTATTTTCAATGTTTCC
>JAKKIK010001908.1:0-13496 GCA_024500135.1 Heterodera carotae | reverse complement strand
TTTTTTTTTATTTTTGCCCTCCCCCCCCCCCCCCCCCCCCCATTATTGCCCCCCCCCCCCAGTAATGCCCCCCCCCCCCATTAATGCCCCCCCCCAGTAATGCCCCCCCCCATTCCAAAATGTTTGTGACTTTACAAGCGCAGCTGTGACCAATAATATCTCTCCTTATATGTACACATATGTATATCTCATTGCGCAAATTGGGCAATCTTTGCTTCTCTGCGGCGAAGTGCGAAGAATTGGACCGGCCGCCGCCGCCGTCGCCGGAAGGGTAAATTACGGCGGGCGGGGGGAGGGGACACATTCATTCATTCATTCGTTCGTTCCTTCATTTTTTGGGGGTGGTCGTCGTTGTCGTCGCTTCCCACGCCGCCCCCAAATGTTCCGCCACTTCCAATTTTTGTTCCCACATTTGTCACTTCCCTGCAAAAGAGGGGACAATTTGTCCGCAAGGAATGGAGGAGAACAATACATAGAGAGGGCACATGGAACAGACAGAAACTGCTGAAAACAGTGCCCGCCATTAAATTTCGTGCCAAAATTAATTAAAAGAATTGACTTTGTGCCCTTTTGTCGTGCGCTTTATTAAACAAATTAACAGGGTTAGGGTTAGGGTTAGATTTCCACAAGTGATGGATGCTAACGGTGTTAGGGTTAGGGGTTCGACAATGCTTCTTCCCACAAAAAGGTGACAACAGGTGGATGTCATTTTATCAACATTTTATGGCAAATGCCATTCATTGGTTTCCACTTCCAATTCATTCATTGCGTGATTTTGTACCCCTTTTGGTTTTCTCGCGCGTCCCCCACACATTTTGAAAATAGGAAATTTCACTTTTACATCCTTAAAATTCAAAATAAAAATTTTAAAACCATCGCAAACAAAATGAAATCGTAAAATTCTGTTCTTTGGTCACTTACTCACTCACTTTGCCTTTGCTTCTTCTATGCGTCCATTGGTGTGAACAACCAAACACAAAACCATTCATTCATTCATCGGATGGGTTTGTGTAACTCAAATGGGCTCCACTAAAATGCTGCCTCCGGAAAATCCGTTCTGCCCATTCAATCCGTCTTAATGCCCCTCGCCCCCTCTCCCCCATAATTTGTGTCTCATCCGCCCCAACCGCCTGCCCCAACCCGTCGCCGTCCTTTCCTATTCCAATTTATGCCCCCATCACAACATTGGATCGGATCCCCCTGTCGTCCATACTTCGTCACTCCTCCCTCCCCCTTTCCCCCTCATTTCCCTTCGTCGTTCTACCCCCGTCTCCCCTCCCCTCCCCTATCATCCCTTTCACTATGCTCATCCCCTCTCCTCCCCTCTTAGCCCCCTCCCCTCGTTTCCCCCCTTCATGGCTTCTCTCCCTCCCCCTCCCTCTTTGCCCCTCCTTCTCCTCCCCTCTTTCCCCCCCCCCCCTCGTCCCCTTTTCCTCTCTTCCTCTCGTTGCCTCCTCTTTGCCCCTCCCTCGCCTCCCCTCTTTGCCGCCTCCCTCGCCTACCCTCTTTGCCCACCCTCTCCCTCGTCCCCTCTTTGCCCCCTCCCTCGCTTCCCCTCTTTGCCCCCTCCCTCGCCTCCCCTCTTTGCCCCCTCCCTCGCCTCCCCTCTTTGCCGCCTCCCTCGCCTCCCCTCTTTGCCCACCCTCCCTCTCTTCCCCTCTTTGCCCCCTCCCTCTCTTTCCCTCTTTGCCCCTCTCTCGCCTCCCCTTTTTGCCCACCCCCTCCCTCGTCCCCTCTCCCTTCTTGCCCATCGTCGTCCATTTTCAGCCATTGTTCTGAACGGACACTGACAAAAAACTCTCAAAGGGAGAAAAGAGACACTTTTTAACAAAGCAATGTTTAAAATGCAGTGGAGAGAAGAGAGTGAAGTGCCCACTTGAATGGACAGATAGATGATCATTGATCATTCATTTATCAGTCAGCAGATCATCGGAGTGGGCGGCCCTTCTGCTCCCTTCCGGCTTTTTAGCTAAAGACCCTTCAAAAGGAGCAAAAGAAAAAAAGCTGAAAACCCCCGCGGGGGCCGGGAAAAGGAGAGAAACAAAAGAAAGAGAAAGAGTGAGAGAGAGTGAGAGAGAGACGAAGGAACCTCTGAAATGATAGAGGGTCAGAACCTACATACAATTGAAGACCCCTCTAGAGATTGAAAAATAGAACACCCGGGTCTTCTATTATAGAAAATACAGTAGTTAAAGAGTTTTCGAGTACTTGAAAACAGAAGTGCCGGAAAGCATCCATATCCACCCACTGGCAACACAATCTTTCACTTCCTTCCTCTGTGACTATGTGAACCTGCTGCTGACTCGTTTGCATTGCAACTGATTAGCATCTCAGTTTCGGATCTGCCGTCCGTATCCAATTCAACTTGTCCCCCATTCCTTTCCCTCCTCCCACTCCCCCTCCCCCCCCCCCTTCCCCTGGTCCCCTCCCCTCTCCCGCCACCCTCGTCCCCCTTGCTCCCTCATTTCGCAGATCCCCTCCTCCTACCCTTCCCCCTCCCCCCCTTCTCTCCCACATTTTGTTGGTCCCCATCCCACCCCATCCCCGTGCCGCGCCGCCTCCCCTCCCCCCATTCATTTCCCTTTCCTGTCACTCTCATCACTCACTCACTCATCAAATTCACTCATCAGACATGCCTAACATTTCTCATTTGTCGCCACTCCAATCGCCATTCAAATCCCCTCATCTCCTCCTCCTTATCCTCCTCATCCATTCATTCATTAATTCATTTATCCCGTCAAAAGAAAGCGAATGAATGGGCGCCGCCTCAATTAGAAATCACTGACTCCGAACAAATTTTGTGATGAAAGAAATGGGCAAACAAAGAACAAACAGAAGCAGCAGCAGCATATGCATGGACACTTTACATAGAACAGCAGTTAAAGTCATTTACAAAGCTTCTAAACGACGTTATGCTTTTCTTTTTTGTCCACAAAATTTGGCGGAGTGAAATGTCAATTCAATCAGTGAAAAATTTAAAAGTGTGGCGGGGACACTCCTCGAGAATGTGAAACTCGAGAGTTAAGCGGTGGGGGGGGGGATATAAAGGAGGAACGCCGTCAAAGTAAGTCTCAGCGGCAAATGGCCCATTTTAAAAGAGTTTATCCACCAAATAAATTTTTGAAGAGAATAAAAATGCAGCGATAATCTCGCGGATTATCTTTTCTAAAGCCAATATGTACATATAGTCATTTTGGACTTGAATAGTAAATAATATGCTTTAAAGAGAGTTACATCTTTTTCAAATAGAGGACATTGCATAAAATACCCCCCCTTTTATTACCCCCCCCCCCTTATTACTCCCCCCCCCAAAAAAATGGCGCAAAATCTGATTTTCGCCTCGCCGAGACGAAATTATGCAATGAATACACAGATTTGCTCATTATGAATTGAATGTCCTTTCCCCCGGCAATCCATCGAATGAATATGCTCTTCGCATTAGTCCCCAACCAAACTCATCGGATTACCCCCCTCCCCCCCCCTCGCCCGCCCATCTCCCGCACGTTCCCCCCTCCCCCAACGCCCAAATTTTTCCGCCCGGCAAAATCCCATCGCAAATATTTTTCTCGGCCATAAAAATTCCCGAGCAAATAATGATAAAAAAACTGTTTTCCTTATATTTCTTGGCCAAATGCATAACATTTTGACGGGGCGGCATGCCTTTTGTTCTTTCATTCGCTCTCTTTTGACAAAACAAATTTTATGTCAATTTTAAACTGTGCGCACATTCATTTGACATTATTTTTATTTATTATTTTTCCCCCACAAAAATTTGTAATTTGAGGAAACGAAACGTACAAATTCTTTGCGGCGGCATTTTTTTTTGACAGAAATGCTTAAATTCCAAGTGACCGCCGCCGGCGCCGCTTCGCCCAGTCGCTGTTCGACCGCTTCGCCCCAAAGACTAAGCCGCGTCCCATCGCCCGCCCAATCGGCAGCAGATGCACAAAGTGTTGACAGGTCCATCGACGAGTTGGAGGAGTACATTACCCAACAAGCAACTGTAGAAACACCACCATTAACGCGCCCAGCAAATGTTGCGGTAATTAAATATTTTTTGAGGGGAAGGAGGAAAAGCATTGGCCAATGAATTTGTTTGGATTCTGAAACGAAATCCTTTTTGAAATCATTTGGGGTGGATGAAGCATCCAAATTATTCCAAGCATCCAAAGTACGGGGTGGATGAAGCATCCAAATTGTTCCAAGCATTCAAAGTTCGGGGTGGATCATCCAAATTGTTCCATGCATTCAAAGTAAGGGTTGGATGAAGCATCCAAATTGATCCAAGCATTCAAAAGTACATATATTTGATTAGGATGAATGCTCTGTTGTTGCTGCTGCTGCTGCAGTTAATGCCGCCCGTTGCTGTCCGTCTCCGTCGCCGTCCCTGCCCGACTTGTCGCCCTCGCCATGCTCAAGCAGTTCATCTTCCCTCAACAGCACAATGGACAGACGAAAGTCTGCTGTCCCAATGCCACCGACATGCAAAAGAATGACGAGCGAATTGGTCAGTGGCTCACAAATCAGAAGAGTGAACTCACTCACTCTCCGCCATGGCACCATTTAGGGCTATTTGCGAGTGTACACGGCACAAATCAAAACGGACACGGACTACAAAACGCTGCGGGTGGCGTCAGTGGCCAGCACAGAATGCGTAATTCGCCAGTTGGTGTTGGACAAATTGCGTCTGTCGTTGCGCGACTTGAACCTATTCCATTTGTTCATGGAGGTAGAAAGTTGTTGCTGAACCAAAATGCAAAGGCATCATTTTCCGATCAGTTTGCATTTATGCCTTCCTCGTTGAAATCATGGACCCCCTTTTTTAGGTCCGCACTCGGCGAATGGACGGCACGGAAGCGCGGACCATTTTGGAGTTGGATCGAATGGCACGACCGCTTGAGCTTCAAAAATGCCATCCCATTGGAATGTCGCGCTTCATCCTCGGCATGGACTCCAACGCAATCTTGGCCCGTATTTATGACGGCGAAGTGAACCCGGAGGTGATCAGAATTGGCTAAAAAGGAGGGGATGGATGAGATCGATCGGTCACTGTCCATTCTTCTGATACTCCCTCTGATCACTATTTCCCTTACGGCTGGACAATCGATTGATCATATCTGATCATTATTTTAATTTCCTTTCACACTCTGCCGATTTGTGAGAGCATGTTAATTGCCTTTTTTGTCAGAGCAACTACAAGTCCGTGTTGGTATCGCGTCGAACGTGCTGTGCCGAGGTTCTGCAAATGCTGTGCCAAATGTGCCGTCTTCACACCGCCGGCAATTTTTGCCTTGGACTTCCGCGCGCCGTCGGCGTCCATTCGCCCTCCAAAAGTGTACACCACCAGCATCAACTCGGCTTGGAGGCCATCTCCGAACTGCGCTTGTTCGTCGACGGACCGCGCGGCGCGGAGCCGGCACTGATCCCTGCAAAGTGTCCATTGGCCGGTGTGCAGTTGGCTCTGCTGCCATCACAAAGAATTGTGCTTCGACGAGTGATTGTGCCAAAAGTGGACGGCTTTTTGTAGGGAATTTACATTTTGAAATATTCCACCTAACAGACACAAACATAGAATACCCAATAACCTTTCATGTATTTGACCTCCAATTATTATTCGATTTATTTATGTTCTATACAGTTTATTTTTTATTTGACTTTCGAGTCCTTACAAACGAACAAATAAAATTGTAGACAATTAAATCGAATTATGAAATTTTAAAATTCACAAAATACTAGACTAGTTATTATCACAACAATACAAATTCTTTACATATCAACGTTTACGTGCGAACTTTCGCATTGTTGACAATGACCAAAAAAGAGAATTCATTGGCCATTTGTTTATTACTGGAATCTTGGATACAGAAAATATGCAAAAAATGAGATGGAAAACAAATCAGACAATTTGGACACCAAAAGTGTTAAGAATCCAACGAAGCAAAACAAAGTCTGACGGCATCAGAGTTACGCGCTTCGCATGGATGGCACATCGATTAGCCGCCTCAAAAAATGTTGTGAGGAAAGCCTCTGCCGCCTGCGGGGACAAAATTCTGTGTTATTGTTTTATCATCGTCCGTTCATTTGCCAGTCCGTTTACATTCCTTCCAGCAGAAACAAAGCTGCTGATGCCCGCTTACCCAGCATCAAAAGCGACGATTTTTAATTCAAATAAGGCTATTTTAATTCCAATCATTGATTTATTATATCCTAACAATTTTATTGTCTATTAAATCACCCAACTCACCTCCTGAAGTGCAGTGAGCGCTTCATTCTCCAACCTCGGCACCTGCATCTGCGTCATTTCGGTGATTGTTTCGCGTACCAACCGCTTGAAAGGCTCTCGTGGCAACAAATTCGATGTGGTTTTTTGGTATTTTCGGATTTCTTGAAGGGCCCTAAATTAGTTTTTGTCCAGAAGTATTCGCTTCACTTGGTCAATAAATTATTCCATCATTAAAGCATTACTTTGCGCCCGGACGACGCCGTTTACGATTGGGCTTCTCCTGTTTTGCTTCCTGGTCATCAAAAAGTGCTGACTTTGCACCGAAACGAGGACGACCACCAATTTGACCTAAACCAATTTTAAAAAATGGCGGCGCAAACCTTTATTTGTTTTTGAAAGTCAAAATTTTCATGCCGGTACCGTTTGACCTTTTTTAAAACCAAAATTAAAAGATTTGAACTCAAAACAAAATTTTCTTTATATCCCAAAACTAAGGACAAAGTTTAAAATGAGAACATTTATAATTTATAAGATTCGAGCGCTACAAAAAAGACAAATGAAGCAACTCTGATTTAAACAAATATTACAACAATTACAAAAAGATTATGGGAAAAAGTACATGTTTTTATTCCTAATAATTCTTGCATTTTATATAAACTAGCACAATTTCGATTGAAGCCGGGTCCATTACTGAAAACCCAAAAATGTTAATTTGATTTGAAGTATTTCCTATATCAGTATGTATAATTAAAAAATTCTGACCTCTGCTGACTGTTGTCCCTTGGCTAGATTGGCTGCCTTGAGTTGAAAGAGACTGACTGCTCTGAGTGGACATTCCGAAGAATAAGCGAAAACCTCAAATCTTAAAAAAAAAAAAATAAATCAGCAAAGTTTAAGGTCGAAATTAAAGAAAAATATATGAACACAGATCAAATCACTTAAAGCTAACAAACAACAACAAATTAAAGAGAAATAAAAATATTTAAAATCTTTTTTAGTGCATTACATAATGCCAAAAATAATCCAAATCAGTTAATTAGCCGCCTCCAGGTTTGGAGGTCAATTAAAGATTGGATTTCTTAAAACCTCACAGGCTATTTTGTAAAGAAATGCGGAAAAGATTTTATTATCCATTCTGAATTGGGATTTATGTATGCAATTAAGCGTGTAATTTTACTGAGCATTTAAAACGGGTAAACATATATACTTGAAATTGAAATATCCCTTATGGATATGGACGTCTCGGTCAAGAAATTTATGGATGTGGATGTTACGGTCAAGAAATTCAAACTCGTCTTCTGGCCGGCCAATGAATTTCGCACTGTTCCGGAAGATTTCGACGCAATGACTCAAAAATTTGTTAAGGTTTGAAGGCCAAATTACTTCAAATATAAGATTTTTTTTAGGATGCTCTCACTTGCGCTTACCTCACAAATACCCTGAAACTTGAAATTGGCGTTGAAACCGCGCAACGGATGGGAGAAGAGGAATACGATGCGCGAGTGGAATACTCAATGAATTTGGAGATTAGCGATGAGAAAAACGCACATTTGTTGACCAAAGCGGACGAGGAAAGCACCCGCCAAAACACTCACTTGCTTCACATGCTCAACTTCTTTATTGTTTTTGTAAATGAGCGAGTAAAACAGACGGAACGCGCCTTCACTTGCGCTTTGACGCTCAACTCTAAGGAATTTTTTGATGTCCAATTTTGGTATGTTATTGAAATGGGTTTATGAAAAATTAGGGCCAATTTGATTTTGTTTACATAATGATTTTGTTTCTTTAGTTCTGCCAATATGGAGATTCCGACCAAATGCTTTTCATTCGTCAGTTTGCTTGATCGCGATCAGCCACTTGTTCATCGTACGGTCCAACTTGCTGATGACCCTAACCACATCATGGATCGTTTCTACAATCGCTCAATAAAAGGACCTCCAACACTAAGCGACTTTGAGCATGATAAACGACAATTGGTCGTCCGTTTCCCTTTTATCGACAGACAAAGTATATTTTAAGTCGATGACTCGAAGAATTTCCTTATTCTATTTATTTGTTTGTTTTAAATTAATTATTAAGAGCGTGAGACTGGCATTGAAGAGGCGGAATATGTGGTCTCTGTTACTGTTAAATACAAATCAATCCGCAGGGTTTTCGCCAATTTAAAAAGAGCAGCACTGGGATTCAGTTTGTGAGTTGGTTTGTGAATTTTTGAAGGTTCTATTTCTGTATTTTTCCAGGGAACTTTATTTCCATGTTTCATCGCCCCCGCTGATCCGTCGCATTAAATTATTTGCGTTCGACCCGAAGAGGCAAAACAATAGCAATTTGTTGTCCAAGCCGGGCGATCGCTACGTGGCATGGGCACCTTGGGACACTTCGTAGCTTATATTTGCATTATTGTTAGACAAAACTGTCATTGTCCAACATTTTAGCATGTGCGAAGAAATCAACGAATCGTCGATTTTTCGAGTTCACTTTGACCTCGAACGAAGGGTATTGGATTTGACTTAGTTAATTTTTGTCAGGAGCTACCAGAATCGGACAATCCTAAAATGGGAATTTGAGAACGGAAAGAAGATAATCCTTTAATTATTAAATCCCCTTTCTCCGATTGTCTGTGTCTATTTTCAGATCTAGCCAAGTTTTGAGTTAGGATCTCTGCCTAAAAGCTCGTCTATTTTAAATCGTTCCTCATTGTCAGTCTGAAGACTATTGTCAACTGATCAATCGCCTTTCAATGGCCACCGAACGTTCCGTAGAATTTCGCACTTTTGCCCCGGAGAGAGTGACCCGTTTCCGGTCCTACGTCGAGTCGCCGCTGGTCAATGAGAAGTGTCAACAAATGTGTGAAAATAATTTCAAATTGCAATATATGATCGCTGCACTTTTGTCGCGAGGGGCGACGGTCAAAGACTATTTGTTGGCCACTGAATTGGACCGTGACAAATTTGTGGAACGGTGTGCACGTGATTTCCAAAGAGACAGAGCGGTGCGTTTGGAAAAATATTTTGAGTTTTTCCACATCATGGTATTGTTTGTTTGTTTGTTAGGTTACTCTGGACGTGATGGAGCAGGTGCTGGCTGAGATTGACAAACGTTTGGACTGTTTGCATCCGTCCCTCATTTACGATTGGATATTCAAAAGGGTCAGTCGAAGTGCTGACGCAATGAGACAAATCCACGAGGAGAACACCAAGGAGGGATATGTTCGCATCAGAAAAGTCCATTTTCCGCTTTGGTTTTTTTTTTAACTTTTTCTCCTTTTTCAGGTGTTGGTCACTCCGTCGCGTTTGCTTTTTGTTGCCCCCGAACTTTTGATGGGAAACAGAGTGTTGCGCATGGACCCCAAAAAATATCCGTTGGATAAATTCTTACGAGTCGTTTTTCGTGACGACGACGGTAGACCGGTGCATGCCACAAATGTCGGTCCGATTTTGATCGATCGGTTCATCGGCACTAAATTGCGCAACAGCATAAATGTGGCGGGTATCAAATTTTTTTCGATGAAATTGGCTTCAATTTCAAATGTTTAAGGTCGTAATTTCAATTACTTTGGTTCCTCCAATTCGCAAATGCGCGACAACGGCTGCTATTTTATCAACGCATCGGTGGAAGAGATCAGAGAGTTTCGTACCAAATTAGGCTCTTTCAAAATCCAATCAGCTCCCAAAATGATGTCTCGGCTGGCACAATGTTTCACCCAAGCGAGGGTTAGCCTTACTGGAAAATAAAAGATTGCTATTTTTTCTTCAGGAAACCGGCATTGAGCTGGAACGACGCTCTTACGCAACTTCGTTTGATTACCAGGGCGGTCGGGACAGCAAACAGGAGCCCTATTGCTTCTCGGATGGGGTTGGCCGGATTAGCTATGAAACTGCGCGGGAATTGAGCCGAGAGTTGAAATTGGAAGACTGCACTCCGTCTTGCTACCAGGTGAGTCATGCATCAATAAGACACAACAAATCACCATGCTTGCGCAGATTCGATTTCGTGGATTCAAAGGCGTCCTATCGGTGGACAAAAATTTGGACGCTTTGCGTGAATGGGGACGCCTTAACGGAATCAAGGACAACACGGATCCGAACAAGCGGGATTGTTGGCTGGACTTGAAGGCAATGTTGTCAATATTAGTCAAAGAACAGGATGGCTCTGGGATTGTTTCGTATTCACCCCGGATATGTTTATTGTTAGAATTTCTAATTTCTTACAGGCCATTTAACTGCACCATTGGAGACACCAAATTTTCTCATTAACCGCTTTCTATTAAATTTAGATGACTTTCCGTCCATCTCAGAAGAAATTCCAAACTCAACGTGAAGGGCAAAAACTGGAAATCGTGAAATACTCTTCCCCTGTTCCACTCTGTCTGAATCGACCCGTGAACAACATTTTGGACCAAGTGCAAAACATTGTGGATTTGCCATTATTTTCACTCCTTCATTCATAGGTCTCGGCTCTTCAAAGTACCGCGTCCCACCAGCGTATTTGCAATCGGATCCATCTTCTAATGGACCTTCATTTGCATGCCCTCACTCGTGCCTTGATGGATGAGACCAAAGCACGTAACAAACTTGGCGAATTCCCGAAAGTGGTTAGTGTTGAAAATTAATGCAAGTTTCTTCGGTATTTATTCCAACATATTCCGTTTAATACAGATTCTTTATGACGAAATCAAAGACCTGAATTTGACCAAAGAACCATTCTTCCGGTCGATGGTCAGCGCTTCGGTTCGGTCCTCGCTGAGTAAGAACTATAATTAATTTTAATTAGAAATGAATTGTTTCAATAGGAAAACTTCGCATAAAACTTCAAATTCCTATTCCATCTTCGCTGGGCCGTGCAATGTTTGGTGTTGTGGACGAAAGTGGGCAGCTTCAGTATGGCCAAGTGTTCGTCCGTTATACAAAGAATTGCGCGCTGAAACTTCCTGGCGTTACCGCGGAGAGACAAGTGCTGACAGGTCAGTGTACCAATGGTCTTGGAAATTTTTGAATAAAATAATATTTTTAGGCCCTATAATGATCACCAAAAATCCCTCAATTGTGTCGGGCGATATTCGAATGTTTACTGCGGTGGACATCCCAGCTTTGGTAAGTTAACCATTCAAAAATGGCTTTCTGAATGGTATTGGCTCTGTTTTAGCATTATCTTTGTGACGTTGTCGTTTTCCCGCGATATGGGCCACGCCCGCACACCGACGAAATGGCTGGTGAGGGATAATTGCATGAATGTTTGAACAGTCAGTCACCTTAACAACCCAAATTCCCCAGGTTCTGACTTGGACGGAGATGAGTACACGGTTATTTGGGATGAACAGTTGTACTTGGACCGGAATGAAGAAGCTTTTGATTACACTTCAAAGTATGCATTATTATTTTTTATTGACGTCAGATTTGACTTCGTTTAGGGGAGTTGAGTCTGAAGCGGTGAACGAGGAGGATTTGGTCTGTCCATCTGTTTACTTTGCTATTATTTAATTCTTTAAATGCAGCGCCAAAAAATGGCCGAGTTTTTTGTCAACTACATCAAGCAGGACTCCATCGGTCGAATTGGGAATGCCTTTCTCATTAACTCAGATTTATATGGCATCAAAAGTGAAGTTTGCCATCGGGTGCGCAAAATGCAGAATTTATTTAAATCTTAAATTTAAAATTATTTAGATCGCCTGTAAGCACATGGAGGCGGTCGATTTTCCAAAGACCGGTGTTCCTCCGAAGCCCTTGACAAACAAGTGGGAGTGTCTCACACCTGAAAATGATGATGGGACCGTGACTGCCACGGCTATTCCCCCCGAGCGAGCTGAGCGTTCGCCGGATTTTATGGAGAAAAATAATGAGCCTATGTGTGTCTGGCAATAATTTGGATTTGTTGTTTACTCTTACGAAACCTCCCGGGGCAATGACTTGCAATTAGGAAAATGTTTATTTAGTTTATTGAAAATGAGAATATTCGTTTGGTGTTTTGTTGCATATTGTAAACACATAAAAGGGCACTTTACCAAACACAATTAAATTCAGGTACATAAGTTCACGACTGAATGGTCAACTTTACAGGTGAATTTGGACCATTTCATTTTACGCTGTCCCTCTCTATTTAAATTCATTTTGTGCAGACGTGCCAGAGAGATCGATGATATTTTGACCATTTCATCGCTGGACGAAGAATTTGCCAATGTGGAAATGGACCAATTGTTGCAATGGCCGGGCTGTGAAGACAAGGACATATTGGAATTGGCTATGCAGCAATACGAAGCGTACGCTGCCAATGTCCAGGTCCGTCAGTCAGTCCGTCCGTTTCCAATGAATGTTAAATATTTTTCTGAATTTCATTTTATGGCAAAAGGAATTGAAACGACTGTTCAGAATATTTTGGACTGCTATGGAATAAGAACGGAGGGGGAATTGTTCTCTGGCCATTTCACCACTTTGCGTAATCGGATTAGCGACAGGGACAGCGACGACATGGTATCTTCTTGTACTTATTGCTTTTCATTTCTTTTACTTATTCTCATTTTTTGGCTTTACAGTCTTTTTACAACACAACAAATGCCATTGAACAGCAACTGTTTAGTGTTTTTGGCAAGTTCAGGCGCCAATTTTTTGAGCTGCCCATTGACGGTCAACAGCATCATTATGAAGAAGTTACGCTGCCCGCGTTTCGTTATATGCGCGTTAATGGGACAAAGGTTATATACATATATTTGGTTTCTAACTTTTGGTTTGCCCAATTTTGGCCTGATGAGAGTTGAATGGACTTATTTTAGGAAATATTTCGTCGCATGTGCCAAGATCCATCCGATGCTTACAAAAAATTGGCTTGTGCATATTATCGGATTTCATATGGTATTTTTAAACTCGGTGTGGTTTTCCACCATTCGCATTCACAGACTCAACTGTTCGTCGGCTGCTCTCGTTTCCCTGGTTGGCTTGGGATGTGTTGAACGTTGTGCGACGTACCAACTCCGTCCGTTCTAATTTGGGTGCGGATCAGCGCTTTTCTTTTGACCCATTGAGTGATCGGATCAATGTTCATGTCGAGGAGTATATCCACCATCGCAAAAAACAGTACAGGTCGGTCAAATTTGCCTTTTAGGCATCTAACCATAATTTGCAGGTTGTTTACCGAATTTATTCGTCACCCCGAAAAAGCATTGCCCGATGAAGTGAATGGGTATCGCACTATTCAGCTCTATTGTACCAAATACAAAGGTAATTTGTTAAATGTTTGTTTTTTAATTCAACTTTTAGGTCTCGACAAATTGCTGTTTTTC
>JAKKIK010001907.1:0-13498 GCA_024500135.1 Heterodera carotae | reverse complement strand
CAGCGCACACTCGACTACGGCGGCCAGTAGGTGGGGCGCCGCTCGCTCGCTCCGGGTTGCTCGCGCCTGATGTCGGGCCGAAGGCCCGACATTAATTAGGCGCTCGCAACCCTTCGCTCGCTCGGGCGCCCCACTACTTGCTTCGTCTTCGCATGCTCCTTTTTGCGTGTGATTCTGTCATTTCGTGTCCTTGAATAAGTTTTTTTTTATTTTTCGACTTTTTGTTCGAATTCGGGTCCGGGATTCGAAATTGGAAAAAATACTGGTCCAATTCGTAATCATCTCACTATATTACCCTAGAAACGACTTTTTTCTGTTGATTTTGAAAATTCAAAATTTTGGCCCCAAAACGGAAAAGTACCCAACGTCGAATTCAAATAATGTCACAAAAATATGAATGCTAATGTTGCTGCCAAAGTCTTAAATCCTCTACGAGCAGAATCGTGAGCTCAATCTTGTTTTATTCGAAATTACAGAAAATTTCACTTTGATTGGTAATTTTAGTTTTTTGGAGCAGAATTTTTCGATTCGACCTCTGCCTAAAAGCAACCAACCAACCAATTAATTGTGGAACTTTTTTTGTTCAGCCCAAATATTGCAAACAATTGTCCATCTTCTGCTGGTGTTTCTGTTGATCCTGCTGTTGTTCCTCCGTATCGTTGAGCTGCTCATCACCGCGTTCCCTCAAATTGCCGCCGCCATTTTTGCTTTTGGTGCCGCCGGCATTGACTTCGCCGGTGGCGGCGCCGCCCAATTCGTCGTAATAATCGCCGCCGGCGTCCCTCAACCGCCGCCTCCGCCATTGTGTCAGCAGTTCATTTGTCTTCACCTCGGCAGCTCTATCATCATCCGCTTCATCCTCATCCGAAAATTCTTCTGCCTCCGCAATAATCGACCTCGGCGGCTTCAGCGTTGTCGTCGTTGTTGGTTTTGTGGTCGTGATTGAAGCTACAAATATTTTTTTTTTCGCAATGCGGCAAATTACATGACAACTAGTCGATGGCCCAAGTTTTTGAGCCAATTTTTTCGCTAGCAAGCCTATTTAAAGAACTAAAGCTCTATTGGTTTAGAAGAAAAGAGGGATGAAGCATGACCGATTAATTGACCAACAACAATAATTACCATCGAGATTGTATTAATTAACTAAACTATACCAATTGGTTTTATTGATCAAGTAATTAATTTAATTGAAAATAATTGTTTTGCCCGGTCTTTACTCAAAATATATTCTGACATAAATTCACTAAAACCTGGCTTTTTACTGGTCAAAAACCATAGTACCGGTGCTGGTTTCCCAAAAGTACTAGTACCGTTCAACCCTAGTAATTTTAATAATAAAATTTGGCCCAACAGTGCTTGCAAATCTTAATTTCGACCACTTTTTGCCAAGAAAAAAAAAATTTGAACTTACCAGTCGTAGGCTTTGCCACAGACAAAATGTGTTGCGCATACGGTATCAAGGAGGCCTTTTGTTCGACCAGTGGTTTTGATGTGGTTGGCGACCTGTTTCTAGATTTGAGAAATTATTTAAAAATATAAATTCAGTGTATATTCCCGTCTCACGGTGGTCGTGCCAATTCAGGCACCACTCGTTGCGCAGAATGTGCTGATGACATGGCATTGCCATTGAACACAATTGCTGTGCCATTTGCTTGCATTGAAATGGACGGAGCATTATTATAGCCGATTTGGGTAGGAGGACGAATGTAGCTGATCAATGTTCGCCGCGTTTCAACTACTTTATGAATGAGGAACAGATTTGGCAATTTGATTTAATTTATAAATGTGGCATCCGATTTGAACGAACATTGCCAAGCATCGGGATTAAACTCGAAACTAAGCACGGGACTCAATCTCAAATCAGACTTAGAACAACCCTGTAAAATTTCGGGTAATCAATGCTCATCCTGACATGATCAAAAAACAAAAATCTTCGAATTTTAAAAACAACTAATGTCTAACAATAAACATATTTGATGAACTTGAAATTTTACATAATTGTTCGAAATCTGATCCCACCCCTCCGTGAGTTTGAAGTTTGGGTTTTTTACACCATTTTTAGCAATGTTAATCAAAACTCGCCAATGTCCTTTCAAAATCGGGTGATTTTGTCGGGGAGCAACAAATTTAAAATGTCAATTTTTGTATGCAAATTATCATCACACACAGCGACGTGCCATCGGTGCTGCACTGTCCGGTGCAAGCGTAGTGCCGAAAAAATTTGGCCCACGATTTGGTACAAAGACCAGCACATTGTTCTGCTCAGTGGCGGCATTTCCATGCATTAAACTGTCTCTGCTGGACAAGGAGCGTGCCATGCTGTGATGCTGCTGCTGGGTTGACCAAGTCCGAGAGCCAACAAATGAGTCCAAAATGAATTCAAAGGGATAAATATACTTGCTAAAAGGCCTTTCAAATAATTATAAAAAAACTTAATTTTAATATAATATTCTAAAAAGATTTTAAATCTCTTCGTGTCCTTTGGCAAACAAAAATAAAAGGCTAAAAAATCCGCACTCTAGGTCATAGACAAGCTTCCTTTGTGGATTATCCCCACCTCTGTTTTGCGTTGTTCGAATTGATTGCTTTTGAAATGTGTTTGGCATTGTGTTTTGATTAAGATCAGCAGCATCATTTTGAGGTTCAATTGAATTTATCATGTTCGTTGCTGTTGTGCTCTCTGTTGTCGGAAAAGGGAATTAGGGCCTGGCTGTACTGGGCCTGACTTTGCGGCACAATTAAAAAATATTAAAGGTTGGTTCATTGCCGCCGATAGGAAATGCCGGGAATTTAGGAATATTACTTTAGTCGAATGATGAACAAAAAAATGTCTGGGTCACCTTGGCATAGACCTTTTTTTTTGCTTACTTTTTTGACAAATATCTCAGCAATTATTTTTTGCTTAGGCTTCAAATATATTTAATACTTTAAGAAATTGGCTTAATGTCAAAAAAGTCATAATCGTCTACATTAATATTGCCGCGTCACGATTGCCCAAAAAATGGTAGCCCCAGGCCGAGTTGTTCGGGCAATATGTGTCGACCCGTGCACAGACCTGCTGTTGTTGGGAATGTTGGTGAAGTGATTTGTTGTTTTGGTTGGTTGATCGGAACAATTTGTTTCGGCCTTTCTTGTTGCAGGGACACTTTCTCGCTAAAAACGTACCATTTATTCATTTAAATTGGCACTAAAATTTTACAATAGAAGATAAAAGGGCCATCGGCCAAAAGGTCCATAATTGGAAAACCGGACTAAACATCGTATGACAAGTGAGCTATCGGACTAATGAATAAAATGATTATTCCCTGATAAGATATGTAAACTTACATCACTCATAAAACCCAATCTATGCCAATCAAATTCGTGACGGTTGATTCGTCTGGCTGTTTTGGCGCTGTTTTTTTTTTGGCTAGACAACCAAATTCTACAAATATTAAATTACTTAAATTTCGATATATAAATAAAATTGATAAACAACCCCTCTTTCAGGGAGTTCAAGCAAAAATTCTTTGAAAAAGGCAAGGTCGCTTAGTTAATTATTTCAATTTTTATTTTTGAAAAATATTACGTCGACAGTGGCATTTTCAAAATTGTCCACTAACAAATAAGGGGCTTTTTGTCCGGTTTCCGACTATGACACCTTTTTCACATTTTCCCTATAGGGTTCTTTTCTTTGTTTTCCAATGGCACTTTTGTTGTTACCCGGCAAATTAGCATTACTCTTTTTCACGGTTTGTTTCAGTGGAGACGCCTCGCTCTTCTTTGTCCTCAATTGTTGCCATGAATTTGTCAACCAGTCGAAAGGTACGTGTAAACAGTGCACATTGTGTGCTGCCCATCCCGCGCTCTCGGCATGCATCATTTATCGCTTCAGAATTTCTGAAATTGAATTAAAATTTTGTCCGCCAATCGTGGCATTTTCTCGCCAGAAATCGGGTCGGGATAATTCGGCCCTGGCCTGAGATGGCCGGGCCAAACCTATCCGTCCCCCTAGGAATAGGACGGAACAATCTCCTTAGGGTTTGTCTGGATTTACTTGTCCTTATCATGATGTTTTATGTGAAATAATACCGAGACCAAGATACCGGTCAAATCAGGATTTAATCCCTTAACTTGGTCTTGGTAAATTCCGCAATCCCCGATCTTGAATCGTTTTTTTCCTACAAATTTTGTCACTATTTTCATCTTACGCTCCCACTGTCCGACGCATTTTTCGGTCACCCATAAGCTGGGCCATCATCTGTAGGTCCGCAAAGTTTTGTCCATTTTTAAAATTGTGCGCTGTGCACGCGATGAATTTGCAAATTCGCGAGTCGCTCTGACAAAAATTCAAATTTAAATATTTAGCAGCGTCAAACAACGATCAGCCAGCCAGCCGCCGTTTGTTCACCTGCTGACATATTGACGGCAAATCGTCTTCAGCGAGGGCCACCTCACGGTGGCCAAGGCCCAAAATGTCGAGTTCACGAAGACGAGCGGACGAAAGTCGAGGCGGCCCACCATCGCTTTTCGACTTTAATTTTTTTCTAATCATTAGTGCCAATTAAAGTCTTTTACCAAAAAAAGTTGACATATAAAATGAAAAATTCTTAATTTTTTGATTTGTTTTATTAATTACTTTTTTTTGCAAAAAAGTTTATCATTTAATAATAATTAATTGTTGATTCAACGATTAGTAAAACTTATATTTTGTTTGATAATGAAAAATTAGACCTCAAAATTAAGCCAAAGTGACCTTGTCAAAACGGTCCGTCCCATTTTTACCCGTTTTCATTACTATTTTGGATGGATTTGCTCAAAGGGAAGCACCAGCTTCTCACTTTTAGCGGATTTTGATGGGTCTCTGCCGATGGGCCAATTTTTCCAGAGGCCAATTGTCGCGCACCGCCAAAAATGGGCCGCACCAAGCGCAATGCTCCGCTGATAAGCTCATCAAAAGGCGCTTAATTTTTTGGTGTTATTTTTGTATTTTAGCATAATCTATTTATTTACATTTTAATTAATCTTATTTTTCAATACTTTGTCTTTTTTGGCGCTTTTCATAATCGGCGGCAGTTGTTGTTGGTGCAATTGTAAAATATATTATGAACGTAATTTTTAATGTTTTTGAATTCATTTATTATATGTTCTAAATAGGAAAAACTAAAAATTAGAAATTTTATTAATTCATATAAAACGAATAAAAATGTGAGGCGAATGCTAAAAGATGCGCATATTTCAACATTTATGCAAATTTTGAATTGATCGCTCAGTCTGTTCATGTGCTGATTGACGCGTATTTTACAACACTGACGAAAATGTTTGTTTGCGAATTGGAGAGGAATGACTGACACTCGCCGGGGGCGATGAGAGGATAAAATGAATCGATTCCCGCGAGGATTTGGGGAGGATTTTCTAGGATGGGGCGAATTTGTGCGAGTTGGACGAGACGGACGGGGGTTGGTCATTGGAACATTAACGGTAACGATTTAGACGGGAAGCAAATTTTTGAAAATTACAATTAAAAAGTGTAAAAAATAAAAATATTATAATTTTTTTGTTCATTAAAAGCTGGGTTCAATTGGCCGGAAATAGTCCCGGCTTTTATTACCGGGATTGTCCTGTTGAAAGTTTTTTTTGATTGTTTCCCGGCCAAAGGCGGGAATCCCGGTCCCGGTTTCACCGGTCCAGTTAAACCCTAATTAAAACTAATCCCAGAATCATTGCAATTCAGTTACATTAAATTGAATAAGTAACCATTTAAAAAGAATCTAACTAAAATCGCTTTTATAATAACGTCTTTTTTTGTGCTTTTTGTGAATTTCTTCGTCTCAATCATTTTCTTTGCGCTATTTTTTTCTTGACGGTCCGTAGTTGATCATTTTTCTGTTTGTTGTGGAGAGTCAAAGTCACGCGTTGTGCCTTTGTTATTTAATTTGAATTTGTTGCCATTGGTTTGGCGCTATGTTAATCACTGGCGTTTTGTTTATTTGGTTGTTCATATGCATATTCGGCGCTTGCATTGGCATTGGCATAAGGAATTTTGGGCAAAAATCCTTTATTAGTTGTTGACGAAAACTGTCGCTGGTGCATAATAGCAGCCAGCTTGACAAAACCAAAGTGCAAAGGTCGTTGATCCACGGATATTGACTATAAATAATCACGGTGTATTTCTCCGCCAAAATTCCGGTATTTACAATTAGCTGAACAAACAAAAATAAATTATTGGCATAATAACAGAGGCAAAAAGGAGTGCAAAATAGAATGATGTTTTTGAATTTTGATCACTTTCCAACATCATAATCATATGGAAATCACTGATCGCCACGCTACAAATGGCAAAATGCTCGACACGTCCATTTAACCAAAAGAAAACCAGCTTTGGGGTGCCATCAAATTAAAAAGCACAAACAATGCCAATTTAGCAACAAATTCAAAACAAACCAAAAATGTCGAGAAAAATGCGTGGCCAGCAAAAGTAAGCAGAGCGTAAATCAGCAATTTTTTCTCAATATCGCTGAGAATTTTGTTCTCTTTTTTACGCTGTCGATAAGCAAAAAGTGTCAAAACGTTGATGAAAAAAGCCAAAATAAGGAAAACGATTGAAGTCAAAGATTTTAGAGCATTTGCATAAGCTATGCAAGGATAATCCTAAATTGGAAATTAATTAGTTTTTATTTTTTTTAATTTAATTACCGGCTCTTTTTCGCCAAAGAAAAAAGCACCGCTTTCATTGTAAAATGCAATTATTATATTCATTTTTGTTATTGGATAACATATCGTCAATGAGAAAGTCAGCATCACCAATACCATAATCCAAAACATTTTTTGCCATATCTTTTGAAAAAATTGGAATTTAAATTATTATTTCCAATAAAAAAAAATAGTTTCTCCTTGGTCCTGGGAGACAAGATGTCGGGGATCGAGCCCGGAGGTCGGGACGGGCTAATTTAGATATAGAGTAAGAAATTAATAAAATCAAGAACTCTGTAAATTCGGGATCGGGAATGAGACGAAATTCGAATTAAGAAACCTTTTCGTGTCGAAATGGTAATGCAATTGACGTGAAACGATTCAACAAAATGTAAATGGTGGCAATATTTGTGACTTCAAATGCAACCGTTACTGCATAATAAAAGAACAAAACGATTGCTAAATTTGGCATTTGATGATAGACGGGCAAAAGTTGTTGATAAAACAGTGCCGGGAAACGATTACCATAACTTGAGCCAATAAATCCGACAATATCCTAAAAACTGAATTATGTAGCCCAGCTAATACTGATGTTCATGATTTGGAGTGATAAACCCTTCCACTTACAAAGGAGTGGTCCCCAAGTGATTACGGCAGATTGGGATTAAATTTGGTGGGTGGATAGCTTGAACAGGTTTGTTACCTATATGAAATTTGACCGTTTTTGCTGAACGGGCTTTTTGGTCTTTAAATTTCAAACAAAAACCAAAACTTATTAATGATGACTCACCGCGATGCTGCGAATGCAAAACAATTTGTAGAATGGTGACTTTAAAAATTGCTTATTTCGCACAATGGTCAGCATCTCAAGCATGTAAAGTGCCGTTGAAGGAAGTGCCATGGAAAAAGCGAAATAATAAAACAAATGTTTATTTTCTGTTATCCAATTGTTTAAAGCGTCCATTTGTTTATCTTTGGATTGTTGAATTAATAACAACAATTCAATAAATATTTTGGAATTTCTTTAAATTACAAGTATTTTTTTGTATGACCTTTTCAAATCGTTAAACAGCGAAAGAACTAATTAATTTTTTATAAAGAATAGTATCCACCTAAAAATAATTGAATAAACTCACCCCTCCCTCCCTCCCCCCCCCCTAATTAGAGACCGCTGTCCGAGAAGTCACTTATTTTGATCTCACCATCCCTATAATTAAGTGAACATTAAAGTAATAACCTTTCAACGTGAGCAAATGCTGCCTTTTTACTGAATTACGGTAAAACAAACATTTATTATTTACAAACCAAACCTTAAAAAAATTGCAAAAAATTAATTAGCAACTAATTCTCCTTTTTTCAAAAATTGTAATACGCAGATGTAACAGGTGGTAAAATCATCAAAAATGCCAAGTAACAGAGTGTTAAAATCATCAAAAATGCCAAGTAACAGGTGGTAAAATCATCAAAAATGCCAAGTAACAGAGTGTTAAAATCATCAAAAATGCCAAGTAACAGGTGGTAAAATCATCAAAAATGCCAAGTCAGAATCATTTCATTAAATTGTCATTTCCATCTGTTGCTGTGCGCTGACAATGGCAGCTTCTCAGAAGCCGTTGGACTTCCGTGAGAAAGAAACTTTGTTGTGGTTATGTAGGAACAAAAAGAATTAAAATAAAAAGTGAAGCGATGGAATTGATCATATATATCTCGGCATTTGGACTCATTACGAGAAAAAAACAGTTTTTTAAGACTCCACAGGGGTGCTAAACAACCCAGCAAATTTCATTAGGTTAGGAAGTCCCACGGGCACCTGGGAACTATGGTACTTTCCTGTTATGTGACTACAATATTAATTTTGGACCCCCCCCCCCTGAAACTTCTAAATAAATTGTCTTTTCTATGGTAATTTAGGGCGCTGATTAAAAATATGACCTTTATTTTTCCCAATTTCCGATCCCGGACCCGAATTCGAACATTGGATAAAACCTAAATCGTAAGATTTTACTATCAAATTTGGTATCTATCGACAGCTCTCGACGAGACAAATCGGTCTAGACCAGTTTCAACTCGATTTGCTGCCCTAAAAACCAGCGGGGCGCCCCATTACTTGCTCCGTCTTCGCATGCTCCTTTTTGGGTGTAATAAATAATTTATCAGGTACCTCAAATGATAGCGGATCGAGTTGAAACTGTTTTTGTACCAAATTTGTTAGTAAAAATTTATGGTTTTAGCCATTTGTTCGAATTCGGATCCGGGATTCAAATTGGGAAAAATAAAGGTCATTTTGGTAATCAAAGCCCTAAATTACCCTAGAAACGGCGCCCTTGTTGACTTTAAAAAAAAATTAATTCTGTAGTCACATAACAGGAAAGTACCGGAACTATGTATAAGGGCTGTAATCGGATGCCTAAATGTTTGGAAATAGCGAAACAATTTAAGGACGGGATTTGACTTGAATTTAGTTATTTTGTAAGCTGTTTCACCTGCGCATTTGCTTTGCAATTAGTGAAAAAAAGAGTTAGTTAATTCATTTCGTTGTAAAAAAGTGGTTGGTTGTACTTTTAATGAAGTCCGTTGCTCTTTTAAATATTAAATGTTTGTTTTACTGTAATTCAATATGCGCGCATTGCTCATTTGAATGATAATAAATTAATGAAATTATACATAGGAAGATCAAATTTTGGGGTAAATTAATAAAGTTTAAATTGTCAAAAAGAAGGTGAATCTCAAAACAAAATAATTTATTTAATTTATTCAAACAACCACAAAGCACAAAAAAGTACATTTACAGGTAGTGCATATTAACGAAATGTCAAAAAAATAAAACCCATAGGAAATGCAAAAAATTAATTCATAAGATACAATAATAAAAGGCAAATGTCACATAAAATTTAAACTGTTCAATGTTTAAAGCATACAACAACAGCATTCCTAATAATTTTCCTGTACATTGTTTCTAAATATTTTGTTATTTTGAATTTTCATTGCCTCTTTAAAAATGAGGGCGAGAGTTGTCCCATCCCTGTGGTGTGTAACCTCTGAGTTTTTGAACCCGTGCTGGGTCGTTTCGTAAATTCCGCCACTATGGGCGTTTCGTAAATCCGCCAGGGCGTTTCGTAAATCCGCCACCATGGGCGTTTCGTAAATCCGCCACCATGGGCATTTCGTAAATTTACCACCATGGGCGTTTCGTAAATCCGCCATTTTTTGCAAGTTTTGGGCAAAATTGACTTTTTCTTTGTTATCCAATCGATATCTACAAATCTGATAGGCGCCATGAAGTTTGGGCACCAAGAAGTTTAGGCACCAGAAATTTGGGCACCAGGAAGTTTGGGCACCAAAGTCGAAATTTTAAAAATTTTTGGGTTCATAAGATAGTTAAACAAGGGTTTTTGAAACCCATTTCGAGAAAAGTTTTAAATTCCAGAAAACTTAACATGTTTCTCGGGTATTTCAGGGTAATTGGACACCAATAAGACCTATCTTTCGCACAACTCCGGACTTCTAAACGCTTAAAGGAGTTTTCGTTTGAATTTTCGACCAAATACTTGAATATAAAACCGTATCTCTGTATTTTTTTGAAATTGAAGTCATACGGTGAACAGCTTACCTGATAAAATGTTTGGAAACTAAATTTTTCTCGTAAGGGGCTCATAGGCTTCTTGTGTACCCTGAAATAACCGAGAAAAATGTTAAGTTTTTCTGGAATTTAAAAGTTTTCTCGAACTGGGTTTCAAAAATCCTTGTTTCACTTTTATAAACATTTCTGAACCCTAAATTTTTTTAAAATTTCTACTTCCGGGACTAGTCCCGGTCCCGTTGAACCCTAGTTTGAAACAATGCTTAAGCAGAAGCTATGCAATAAATCCACTCAATTACCAGTTCCGGTACTTATGCAGCGGGCGCAAAAATTTCATTTTTTTTAAACCCATATAAAATGTGTTTTCAGATATTATCGGGGTCTCTGACCCAAAATCCGATATCCTTTTAGCCCAATTCCGAACCCTGGATCAAATTCGAACGAAAAAGTTGAAAGACCAATTTTTTATTTTGTTTAGGCTCATCTAATTATTATACGTACATAGATGTAAAAATTAACAATGCGAAAATTTTGTTCAGGGTTCGAACTGATTTGTGAGTGAAGTGTATGCCTTATATCGATTGGATAACAAAAAAAAGTCAATTTTGACCAAAACTTGCAAAAAATGGTGGATTTACGAAATGCCCATGGTGGTAAATTTACGAAATGCCCATGGTGGCGGATTTACGAAACGCCTATGGTGGCGGATTTACGAAACACCCACTTGGCGGATTTACGAAACGCCCTGGCGGATTTACGAAACGCCCTGGCGGATTTACGAAACGCCCATAGTGGCGGAATTTACGAAACGACCTAGCACCTTTTGAACCATGGCTAACGACAAAAAAATCCTATATATAATTGGAGAAGATTCTGTCCGGGTTTTGTAATAGATTCAAATTAGCGCTTAAAGCATTGAAGCGAAATATTGAAATAGTGAATAAAAAAGAAGCAGAGGAAAAAATAGTACACAAAAACATTGAATTATAGAAAAAGATTGTTTTGGTCTATGAGTGAACAGAGAAAAAGAAAGTTTTTTTCTCTGTGTGTATGTCATTGATACCTTCTCGCTTTCTTTTTCTCTCACTTATTTTCACACTCATCCCATCTCTCTCTCTCTCTTAATATTTTGCAACCTTTTTAATTTTCTCTCGCTTCTCAGCCTTCTCTCTCACTCTCGATTTTTATGTCCTTTTTCCTCTCTCACTCACTTAATCTCCATTGTTTTCTGTCTCTCTCCGATAAAACACTAAAAAAGATTTCGTAACTACGCGGACTGAAAAAGTGCGAATTAACTAAAAGGAACAGGAAACATACAAAGAGGAAAAAGAGAGAAAAAGGGAGTGAATGAAAGAAGAAGAAGAGTAAGACAGAAAGGAGAAAGATTGGAGAATAGAAGGAAAAGAAAGAGAAAGGAGAGAGTGAATGAAATAAGGAGAAGATAAGGAGAGAGTAATACAGAAAGGAGAAAGATTGGAATTCGAGAGAACAAAAGAGAGGAAGAGGGAAGACTGGAAAGAAAGTTAGAAGAAGAAGAGAGGAAAAAGGAGAGAAAAACCGAGAGAAAGGAGAGAGTTTATGAAATAAGGAGAAGAGAAGGAGAGAGTGAAGAATAGAGAGAGAGAGACAAACAGGGAGGTGGAAAAGAAAGACCGAGAGGAATGAAAAGAGAGAGGAAGAAAAAGAGAGGGAGGAAAGAGTGAATGAAAGAAAGAGAGAAAATAAAAGCTGTGTGGTTAACGAATCGGGTACTTAAGTGAGTTTTGACAAAATGGCGTAATCATTTAAAAACCGAACTTGGTAGGGAATGCGGTCATTCACCGTTAACAAACATCTGAAAAATTTAGGTTCAATGTTCATGTGAACATGTTCAAAACATTGGACAAGTTCAACAGATTTTAAATTTCCAAAAGTTTGTTGGATGTTTTTAACATGTTAATATGAACATAGAAATCTGAATTAAATAATATCCCGAAAGATTTTCGTAGTTCGGGTATTTTAAATACCAATTTGGTATTCATCAGAACTCATATTGTTGGGTTACCCGCGAGATTTCAATGGATACCCGATTTGTAATCAGGGTGATTCTACATATCGAGTTCAACACATATAAACAGTGCTGCCAAGTTTTTTTTTAAATAAGCATATGGTTGTAAAATAAGACAAAAATAAGCACACTGAGCTAAAATAAGCACAAATCTTAGAAATGGTGCTAGGTCGTTTCGTAAATTCCGCCACTATGGGCGTTTCGTAAATCCGCCACTTTTTGCAAGTTTTTGACATATAATGGACTATAACTTTTTTATTACTCCACCAATTTTTATGAATTTGATATCATTAGAAAGCTAAGGGTGTTTAGAAATGTTTAAGCAGAAGCTAAGCAATTAATCGACTCTAAAAAAAGTTGTACATAAAAATATGACTTTTTGGCAGTTTAAAAACCGTAACTTTTTTTAGAGTGGATTAATTGCTTAGCTTCTGCTTAAGCAATGCTTCTAAACAACTTTAGCTTACTATTGATACCAAGATCATTAAAATTAATAAAATAATAAAAAAGTTATCGTCAGTTATAGCCTAAAAACTTGCAAAAAGTGGCGGATTTACGAAACGCCCATAGTGGCGGAATTTACGAAACGACCCAGCACGAATCTTAGAAATAAGCACATTTTCAGCCTCTAAGATTCGTCCCCCCCACAAAATAAGCACAAATCTCAGAAATAAGCATACTTGGCAGCACTGCATATAAAGTAAAGATTGAAAGGATAAAAAAGGTTTTTTCTACTAGCGTAGCGTGCGCGAGCGAAGCGAGCGCACCTGCGCTAGTAGAAGAAAAAATGGCTGATCGGCAAAAAATTCAAATTGGGCGGTCGACAAAAAATGCAAATTTTATCGGAGAACGAACTTAACAAGAAAACGCACAAAGAAATCAAAACTTTGCATTCTCAATTAAGAATGAATGAATAAATTAAGACCAGACATACGAATGAAACATACAACACAAACCACTCGGCCATTGACAATTTAATTTGTCTGGCCGAATTATTATTAAACATATTAATCCTTTTTTCCCCGCTTTCCCTCTTAACTTTTGCCTCTAATCCCCATTCTTATCAGTGCATGTTTGGTCACGGTTAGTCTCAGTCCTGCCTGAACCAGGGTGGCCATCTCGTAACACCAAAAAGGGGGCGCCAGCCTCCAAAAAGGGGGCAAAAAGGGGGCGTCAGCAGCCAAAAAGGGGGCAAAAAA
>JAKKIK010001906.1:0-13502 GCA_024500135.1 Heterodera carotae | reverse complement strand
ATCTGAAAAATTTGTTGGCATTTTTAAATGTTTGTATGTACAATTAATTGCCTATTTTTGCTACCTTTTTTGGATTCCGAAGTCGCAGCCATTTGCTCCTGCTGCTGATGAGTGCATGAAATAGTTATTGCAAGAAATGAATATTGCAATAAAACATAATTGAAAAAGTTTGTTGGTGATTTATTGTTTAAAGGCATATTTTAAATATTAATTATAATATTCTTAACTAATTTAAAGCCATTTTTTTATCGTATTTATTTGTAACGAAAAAAAAAATTTTTTTTTCGCGTAGGAGTAAAATTATGCTATTGTTGACGATAATTTACAATGAAAAATTTGCAATTTATGCAAGGCAAGAAATATTATTGTATAATAAATAGTTGTTTCATTGTATTATAATAAGATGATGCAATTTCCGTTTTTACTTTACAAACAAATTGGATATCCACTAGGGCTGCTCGGTACCAGAATTTCCCGGTACCCGCAACTCGGTCTCGGTTCCGGTATTCGACCCCGGTACTCGGTCTCGATTCTGGTATTCGACCCCGGTACTCGGTCTCGATTCTGGTATTCGACCCCGGTACTCGGTTCCGGTACCGGTAACCAAAAAACCCGGTACTTTTACCGACTCGGTACTCGGTATCGGTACTACCGAGCAGCCCTAATATCCACGGGGCAAAATTTTGGAGACTTATGACAAATATTTCGATTGACTGATGAGAGGGGGCGTAATTTAGCCGGATATTGGAAATGTAATGGAATTCGTTGATGAAGCAGCGCAGACGTCTAATTTTAATAATTCCCACTTATGTCAATAATAATGTTGCGACAATTGCGGTTGTGGCGAGAGGCAAAGGTGAAAATGCAACCCTAAATAGGATTTTCGGGCAGTCAAAAAAATTCAAATATTATTCAATTTTAGAAAGCAGAAAAGCCGATTTTTATTTGTTTGATCTCGCCCCTTGACTACTCTGCACTCTCGTGCAAATCTCGTCTTTTTAGGGACTCTTGCCTCTAGCCAAACTCTCGCTCTCGACTTTTCTGGCAAAAAATCCCACATTATTTGTTTGTCTTTTTTTAATTTAATTTTTTACGGTATTTTATTAAAAAAATGAAATAAACTCTAATTTGCGTAATTCAAACGATTGAAATTTTTGCCGAAAATTCAGGTTCAAAGTTAAGGCCGGTTGGTTTTAAGCTAGTCCCTCCCCCCTTCCCCCTGTCTTTGGTTAGGTTGGCTATACGCGGTGATGATTATACAGAAGCTAAGATATTAAACAACTCACAGCGAAGCTCTAAAAACTAAATTCACAAAAATTCTCGAAAAATGACTTCTTTCATTTCCCTTAAAATTTCACTATTTTCGCAAAAAAAATTTTAGTAACTGAGGGAGCAGCAAAAGGGTGAATTGATTGCTTTTTATAAAATCCCAAAATTTGTTAAATTTATTAATCGTTGAAAAGACTTAAGCCCAGCAGTTGTTTTTCAGCCGAGGAATTATCTCAAAGCTATTGTTTTTTTTAATTAGTTTTTCGCGAAAAATTTTCTTTTACAACTTTAAATATAAAGTCTATTTATAAATAAATAATAATTATCAACAATTAATTGAGTATCAAATAATATGACCAATAGATTATGTTCACCAAGAAAAATGCGAGTGGGAATATAATGCGTGACTTTTGGTCAATTTTGGTGGCCATCTCTCGGCCTCTGAGTTGATTCAATGTTCGTCTGAGTACCCGAGCCCTTCGTGTCATCTAAAACCAAGAAAAAAAAATAGGTAATAATATCATTTACTATTGAAAATTCAATTTTTAAATAAATTTTATAATTTGTTTTAACGTTTGTTGTATTGTATAATATATGAACCTGTTTTTTGAACAGTCGTGCAGAGCCAACAAATGAATTTTTCCTCTGAATTTGAGCAGCGCCGTACTCAAAATGAAACCCCTCGGGAAGAGACCTAAGAAATTGTTCAAAAATTCTATTTTTCTCAAGTCAGTCCAGCTTAAGCTTAAAAAATTCATGGATATGCATATTTTCTATCCAGAGCCCCCGTACCGATTTTCCTTTAAAAGAACACCCCCCCCCACTCCATTTAACCGGGGGCATGGGACGTTTCGGCCTCGGAGTTTCGGCCTCGGACGTTTCGGCTCCAAAAATTTTAGTGTAAATAGGTAAATTCCTTAAAATAAAATTATGCAACCCATATTACATGAGAAATTAGATATTGAGTTGATAAAAATTATTAATTTTTAATTTATAAATAATCAGATGATCACTATAATTGCTCTTTAGTTTCTGGCTCAGACAGTAACGAGTAGTAACTTTGCTTAACAAAAAAGCCAAAGGTAGGATTAGGTTAGGTTAAGCTTAGGGTTCGGCTCAGCTTAGGCTAGGCTAAGCAAATTACCTTATAAGAGTGACCTTTTATTTAAAAATTTAATGATGGGTCGCAAAAGGCGTTAGGTCAACTAGGCCGATGGCAAATTTGTTGGGCTTAACTTTTTTGTTAGTCAGCCAAATTTACAAAATTTGTTATATTCGAAAATTCGAGTCGAAACGCCAGGGCCGAAATGACCAGACTCATTTAAGCCACCCGCTTGAGGGGATATTGTGAATTTAAGCCAAAGAGATTATTAGAGAGCAAATATATGGTAGTACTTTATTTTTAAAAAATTATTATCATAATTTTTAATTAATACCTGGAATTTTTCTTCAACCGCGGGTCCTCAATGCCGAACATATTTGGTGATGATGGATTTAGAGCAGTGTTGCTGCTGTTTTGCTTGTTGTTCGTCTGCTTTTGCTGCTGCTGCTTATCCCTTTTGGCCTCGTCATCGTTCTCGTCGCCATCATTCAGCTTTATTTGCGGTTGCTTCTGCTGCTGTCGATGATTGTCTTCATCCAACTGATCGCAATATTCTCCCGTCATCACTTCCGCCTCTGAAATAAAATTTAAATTGTAAACGCAACAAAAATAACAGTGACTGATTTTTTTTTTTGAATTGGCTAAAAGGTAAAAACATAATTTTTGTGTGGGGAGGGATAAGTTTATTGTTGGGTGGTTAAAACAAATGCCTAATTTGTAAGGGCAGCGGCTACCGGTCCGAACACCGATCGGAGTAGAAGTTGGTTCTAACTTAAATGATTTGGTAGACCAAAATACGATATAAAAACTTTTCCAAGCGTGGGTTCGATTCCCTCCCAATGCTTCAATTTCTCAGCAAGAATTTTCACCAATAATTCCCCTTTCTACTTATAAAAGAGAAGAATTTATGAATTTGTTGTTTACTACATTTGCTCACCATCTCTTTTCATGCCGGCAGCCATTTTCACACTTGGAAAACTTCGCGCACTCAGTGACGACTTCATTGAGTGCCAATTCTTTTTGGATGCCGGCATGCCTTGATTAGGCAATCCACCGTTGGAATGGGCGCCGCACACCGTCGTCCGCCAATGCCTTCAAATTATTAGTTTGAACAAAAACCAACAAATATTCCTCGGGAGTGTACAGAAAAATAGAAACCCTGGGGTTTTATTAAATGAAAACATTATTATTGAATTTTATTTATTCGTCCACCTGTGCAGCTGTCCCGTAGCAAGAAACTGTTCAATTTCTTCCACTATTGGCGTGTCCGGCAGCTCGTCATCGTCGTCGTCGGCGACCACCGTTTCGGCGACGGCATCCTTTTTGGAGGCCATCAGCAAAGTGTTGAAGCCGTCCGTGTCCACCACCAGCGGCGTTTGGCTGGCATTTTGACCAGCAAGTTGGAACAGATATTCCTTGTTCTTGGCAAAATGGGCAATTGTGTACTCGACCATTACAGCTGAATAATATGAAAATTAATGAATGCAAAAAGGTCTTATAAAATCAGAAATATAAAAATAATGCAAAAAAATCTCTCTTATGTCCTAATAAATAGGGTTCTTAAATGCCACAAATATTTTGTCTCCTCAAAGTGTTGGGTAGACCCTACAATAAATTGTTGTAAGAATTTTGTCCAACCAATTATTAATGTATTTAATATTACCAAAAACAAATGCCATACACATGCCCATCCATGTGTCAATGGCTTTCATATAGGACACTTCGGGCAATGCAAGCTTTACCGCATTTGCCTTCAAAATGAAATAATTTTCGAAAAAATAAATTAAACTAAAAGTTTATTTATTGTATTTCATTGCCTGTGTTGCAATGGTAAGAAGTGTGGTAATGGACAGAGTGACGCGTGCCGGTGCCGCGTCAATGTCCAGCCAAAAGTTAAACCTAATTAAAATACAATGCCAGACTTTCAATAATTGTCATAATTTTAAACCACTAAAATGAGACAGCGATGGTCCCAATATTGTAAGAACGTTTTTAGAACAAAGAATTAATTTTGAGTTTTAGGCACTCAAATCGCTTCAAAAATCGAATTTATCATTTTGTGACCATGATATGATGACAATCAACGAAGTGGGCACATATGTTTGGATGATATGATGAAGCATTGCGCGTTCAACTGCAACAATTATTTTATTTAAAATTTTGGCACATTTTTGATGACAAAATTACCGTAAAAAATGGCTGTTTCGCAACTCCATGTACCTGGGTAAATTACAATAATAAAAAATAAAAAACTATTAATTTCATTAAAGCCAAACCAGCAACATAAGAGCCATTACACTTTCCAGTCGTAATTCGAACCAATTCCATGTCTTAAATGTAAAAATTGAATTTTATAATATTAAAGTTGTTAATTTGTTTTTAATAAATTACGATGACCGATTTTTTGGTACTTTTTGATGAAAACACATAAAATTTAACAATAACTCTTTACAAACTAAGTTAAAAAAAATTTTCTTAAAAAAATTCATCTCGAAAGCCTTAATTTTATAATGTTTGCCTGGCATTTTGATTCCCATATTCCGATCAATTGGCGGATCAATTCGTTTAGACCAACGTAGTCGTAAATGATTCTCGGGATAAGCGTCTTAAAAAACAAAAAATAATATAATTTGTTTGTTTTTCTGGGCGCAAGAATGTCCGATGGTCGGGTGATAGTCGGGAATGGGTTTCTGCGGCGCCGAGGTCTGGGACAATGCCATGAAATTTCCGGGATCGGGAACGGAAAATATGTCCCCAAAAGGGTAAGCAACTCAAGTAAATGTGTAGCACATCTTACAGCTCAAAATTCGCAGTTCACAAGTTTGAGCATCCAGCGGATACTTCCAAAGATCCATCATGCAAATGGCAATCAACGAAATGCGGCAATCGTACCAAATGCTTAATATTTAAATGTGCCATTCTCGGAAAATAAAGCCCCCGGGGGCTCTATTTTTGTGCCCCTCAGTCAGAAGGGGGGGGGGGGGGCTCAATGGGGGGCACTATTTTCCAATCTTCCTCTAAAGAGTGGACTCTATTTCAGGAGGGGCTCTCACCGTCCGTTTGGATAAATCCAAACAAGAAAATTGTCTTCCGTTATTTCTTGGAACGAAGCTTGTCTGGCATTGGCAAAATAAATGTCCGGGCGCCAAAGTTTCTAAAAAAAAAGAAAAGAATATTCGGTCATACAAATTCGACCTTTATCGAACCTTAAAAATATCTTTATCCCTTATCAGAAGAGGTCCAGATCCGTTGTGCTTCAATCGGTCGTCCTTCCATTCCTAATTAATTAATTCGAAAATTAGACATAATATATCAAATTTAATTCTTTCGTTAATTTCTTATCCAATTTGTTGACCTGATAAAAGTACACATCTAACTGATAGTCCATTGTCTGTGCACTGAAACTGGAAATGCCTTCAATGAACATTGACATTGACACATTTGTGGGAGTGCCTTAAAAAAAGCATTAAAATTTAAAACAAATATATGTAAATAAACCCAAATGTTGTGTCGGAGTGGCATATTTGTTGTAACGCATTTCATTGTCCAACAAAGCGATAAATGCTAAATATTATTTAAAAACAAAAAACAATTTTAAATGCTTAATAATAATTTTAATAAATTTACTGCTCGTCAGCGGCACCAATGTTGTCTCTGGTGAAGTTTTTGTCGTTTCAGCTGCTTGACGAGCCAACACATTGAAGGACAGCAGCCAAAGTGTGAATTCCAACATTTGCTTCACCTTAAAATTGAAAAACAATTTTTTAAGATAAATTGAAATGCTTTTAATTTTGGGTTTCCAACAAATTTAAGTAAATTTCGATGTAAAAATGAGCTGTTGTATGATTTTGAAATTTATGGCGCAATCTTAAGGTTCTTAGGTACCGCCAAAGAAACTTCTTGCGAAATTTAAGTGAGTTTAATTTTTTTTTGACTTTATTTTGATTTTTATTTTTTTTTTTTGGTTCGTGAGCATTAATATATTCGCCCTCAAATAATTCATTTAACAGGAAGAAAATCAAATTTTTAAATTCAAAATTTTAATTAATCCTTAAACCCTTTTGCCCCTCTCTCTCTGTTCATAAGTCCTGCTAACCTACCTAATTTGTAAGCTAATCTGTCCAAATGGGTACAATGGAAATATTCCTCTCTTTCCCCCGGGCATCATTCACAAAAAATTCTCTAATTGCCCCCCTCAATTTATCCCCAATTTCATTCAAAAAATGTGTCATCTCCACACACACACATTCGTCGATGTTCGTTCCCCAACGGTTTGTTGTGACACATTTTGGTCCAATCCCCGGCCGGCAAAGAACAAATAAATTGGGGCGCCGGGGGGTAGGGAAAATGTTTTTTTTTGTATTATATTTTTGTTTGATTAATTTAAGTGCCCCGCAAAGAAAAGAGCAGCCACATGTTCAATAGGTATTTTACTTGTGACTTTGTGGAGAATTAAAGTCCAATTTTTTTTAAATTAATTGTAAGTCTGATTGGTAATTAATTTTGAGACCGAAATTCTGAAAAACGGGTACGGAATTACCTGGATTTAAACTAACCGACCGGGATTCAGGGAATATCCCGGCGGGATTACGGTCCAGTTCGATCGCTATTAAATAAGCCTATATTTTTTTAACTAAAATATTTTTAACGTAAAGAATCGGTAAAATATAGTTTATGAATTGCCGCTGCAAAATTTTGTGTGAAATTCAATATTTTCAAATTGTAATGACTTCGGTGTATTAATTTGTTCATGGCCATGAGAAAATTTTATAATAAATTCCCACGAATTTTGAAGAAGGTCATCCGTCTTTGATGGAGTCAAATTTTCCGAAAATATATTTCGAATAAATTGTTTAATGACGTGTAAGGATAAATATTAGAGAATGGAAACCTAAATAATCAAACACCGTACCCGTATCCGTACTCTGAAGAAGCACCCGAACCGAGTCCAGGGCCCGGCCAAAAGTACGGGGCAAATCAAAGAAGCCCCCGATCCGTGACCGTACTCATCCCTTACTTTGCAGATGCGCGGGTCCAGGGACCCGAATACAGACCATAAGTACGGGTACGGGTCAGTACACGTTTATCCAAAATGCCGATGCCCTTTAACACAGACCCGGCAATAATACAAGGCCGAATCCGGGACAGGGTCCGATACCTTTTCTAACAAATATAATTATGAGGAAGAGAGAGAGAGAGAGGATTTTCTAAGCAGGCAAATATTGAATTCCAAAAATAAATGAAAAAGGAGTAAAATTTAAAACCATCTTTAAACAATAAGAAAAATGAAATAGGTAAATTACGAATTCGGAAAAAGACATTGTGCTGGGCCAAAGCGAAAAGAATAAAGGAACAAATTTAAAAATTTATGAAAAAAAAATTGGGGAAAAGTTAAAAAGTTAAGTACACAGCTTGCGTGCTTTTTTTAGCAAATATGCAAAAATATGCACGAAAAATCCATTCAAAAGCTACTCAAACGCCGAGAACATTTTGGGGCTTTTTAATATTTGTGCTTTTGGCTTTTAATGACTTACTCCCAACAAATATGTTTTTTAATAATTTTTCGTTAGTTTTGCCTCAAACGACCTGCTGTATGTATTATTCAAAATAGGTCCCCCCCCCCTAAAATATATTCCCGATTGCTTAAAATTGCCAAAAATAATTTGGTAAAAGGATTCAAAATAAAGCCCCCTGCCCAATATGTAAAAATTTTCGTTATTCATTTATTTCACATTTAAAAAAATGAGGCGACTGAAAGTCATTTTCTGAACACGGTGAAATGACAACACAATAATGACAATGACAATGGACGATGGGCTGCTTAAGCGACAAATAAACGAACAAAACGCATAAAATTAATGAAACATTGAAAAAATAATTTAGAAATTCTCATTTTGCGAAAATGCGTAAAAAAAGATACGAATTTACATATATACATACATATGTAACAAGAAAATGAAGAGCTGAACAGAGGTTTATGTCATGGCAAAGCCTAATTTATTTATGCACAGTACGCAAAAATGTGGCTTAAAATCATTTTAATTCGCTTTTTGGATTTTTGATGAATATTAGAGGGAAATAAGGTTAAAATACAGAATTTATCAAAAAATGGTTTTAGGTAGGGTAGCACGGGATGCAAGATTTAACTTTCTATCAAAAAACAATAATTGTTTGTGTGGGGACGCAATGATTGTAAACAAAATTTAAGCCGACACTTTTAGAGAGAATTCATCGGTCGTTTTTGTATATATTGTTGGCCTAATGAAAGTTCAATAAAAAAAATATGAATTAAAATGGTCAAAAATTTCTTTCCCAAAAATCGAATTTAATTCGCTTCTCTTCTTTAGGTTTCTTTCCCCTCTTTTTGTTGCCTTCAAAGAGTTGCGAAAAAGGAAATGAACAAAAAACAAATTGAATAATGTGTGTATTATATGTGTATTTAGAGCACGACGATGGATGAAGAAGAAACTACACACACACAGCACAGTTACAACAACGAAACGCCGGGGGGCACGGGAAAAAGGAAGGAAATGCTTTACTCACTTTGGCAATTTTGAGGAAAAAGGGGGCGGGGGCGAGGAGGCTTTTCCTTCTTTCCCTACCCCCGGCACTCCACCCCCAAGGGCAACAAACAGTGAAATATGCTCCGAGAAAAAAAAGGTGTAGCAAAAAATGGCGTATATAAGGCCACGCGTGGGGGGGAATCCAAAAGTCAAGTGGGCAAAATGTGGCCAAAATGGGAACAGTCAAATATGATGATGAGTGGGTTGGGTTGGGCTGATGCATTTTTAAGAACCGTACTCACCTGCTGCTGGGGATAACTCGGCTTAATTAAGTTTTTGAATTTTTATTATCTTATTAAAAGCCTATTTAAGCAAAATTTGTTTCTTTCGGAACAAGTTAAAGCTAAGTGTATTATAAGCGATTAAACAAAAGCATTTCGGGACCTTATTTATAATTCGGAATTCCGGATTAATTACTTTTTCGTGATGATTCCCTTACGAACTTTTTGTCTGTCTGGAAGCTCAAAGCGGTTTAGAAGTCTATAAGCAGAAACTAAGTGAATGTTAAAATATAAAAACACGAATAATCTGACTTTACATAATAATAAATCACAAAAAAAATTTATAATATTTCCAAACAGAATTAAAAAAGAAATTTTTTGAATTCAAAAAGTCATGCGCTTTGGGAAATAGTAAAATAAAATTTAGCTTTTATAACCAGAAGCTTCTTCAACTGCATAAACTGAATTTGTTGGTGGCTTTAAATGTTGCACAAAATTTAAATTTTGGCGGCCGCTACTTTGAGTTTAAGAATTTGAAAAATGCCTTCAAAAGTTTGCCTCTCGGTTTTTGGCTTTATGAAAGCACCTTACGAGATTTATAAGCCACGCCGACGACCCTCACTCAACTCAACCAAACTCAACTCAACTGTTGTGTATTCATTTGGTGATAATCTTTCATTTGCCTCGAGGACCACCGCTTTTTCCCATCATTGGCCCCTGGGGCAATGAATGTGAATGAATGCGGTCGGCAAAATGAATGCGAATTGCGGGGAAAGAGCGCAAACAATGGACGAATGGCATTTGAAGAGGGATAAAGCGAAAGAAAGAAGCGGGGTTAAAGCGGGGACACAGACAACGGACGGGGAAGAAGACATAGAGGACTCACAAAATGATCAGTTTCATAAATTTGAAACGGGGCTTTACTTGGGGTGATTTCTTCTGACTGAAGGGGTTCACCATTTTACCGAATTTGAAACGGGGATTGATTGACTTGGGCAAAGATTTTGATGGAAAATAACTTTTTGGACTATATCTTTTTGTTAGCCAACCACAAAACGGTATCCTTAGGAAGCTCTTTGTTGTTTATAATCTATGATTAAACAGAAGCGAAACAATTAAGCAACCCTAAAAAAAAGTTACCATTTATAAATTGCATAAAATTAAGATTTTCGTGAATTTTTCTTAATTTTATTTTCTAACTTTTTTTTAATCATTTAACTTTTGCTTATCCTTCGCTTACAAAAAATATAGAGATTTCGAATGAAACGAATTTTGCAGAAAAGGGATGATTCACAGAAAAGTTGAAGCCCAAAAAAATTTGCCATCGGCCAGTTGACCTGACTGACGTCGTTTGCGACGTTTGCCATTGACTTATTAAACGAGGACAAACGGGGCAAATTCCCCGCAAAATTTGGGCATTTATAAAAGGGAGGGGGGCGGTGGGAAGGGGGCCACTTTAGCCAAATTAATTTTCATTCCGCTAATCCGTTGGGCAAATTTGAATAACGTGGAATAAACTCTCTTAAAAGAACCTTTTCGCCACAAATTGTTGTTTCCCAACCAAACAAATTCTTTCTTTCTTTTTTTTTCTTTCATGGGAAATTGGAAACAAATGTAAATTAAAATTTTATAGACCTATAATTTGAGTAATTTTTCACATTTATGAAATAATTACACAGTGAAAAAACGCTAAAATATTTTCAAATTATTGCGCAGAGTTATTACAAAGAAAATGTGACGAGGATAAAATAATTAAAATTGCAATGAAAGCGATGAAAGAAAGAAGAAACGGCACAGAAGCGGGGGATGAACAAGAATAGATTATTTATTATACATTTTAAGTGCAAATTAAAAAGAATTTATTTCATTTCTTAAAAAAGGTACTTCCGGGTTATGCTGCCCCCCCCCCCTCAAAAAATTTTACAACTTCGTAATTAGAGGTTTTCAAGGGTGCCGATCACGAATATGATGTTGGCTTTGACATTCAAAGAAACCTAATCATAGGTTAGACATAATACCTATAATTTTTGAAACAAATTTAAAGTCCAATAAAATCATCAAACGAGTCAAATCTCATCAAATTCATTGACATTTCGTCGCAACGCCACAGTTTGTGTAAAAAGTTGGAAATATTTATGCTAGATCGATCGTGAATGAGCCACTGGGAAGGATGACCCCATTATTCCCTTCCCTTTCAATCTTTCATATCCAAAACCACAAATCAACTAAAAATAGGCCAAAAATGCCGTACAAGTGCGGCACAGTCAGGTGTTGGATAGTTACTTCTGCGAATTTTTGTGGAGCCAGGACGTTAAACGACGAAATGTAGATGAATTTGATGAGTTTTGCTCAGTGACGTTGCCTTTATGCCCCCTGTTTGACTCGTTTGATGATTTTATTGGACTTAAATTGTTTCAAAAATCATAGATCTTATGTCTAATCTATGATTAGATGTCTTCAAATGTCAAAACAAACATCATGTTTGTGGTTGGCACCCTTGAAAACCCCTAATACGAATCGAGAGCGAGAGTTTGGCTGGAGGCAAGAGTCCCTAAAAAGACGAGATTTGCACGAGAGTGCAGAATTGTCAAGGGGCGAGAGTTGACGGGAGTCTCGAGAGTTGTCCCAACCTGCTAAATAATCTCTGTGCCAAACTTCTTTCGCCATAGCTGATGAATTGCCTCAATATTTATATATTAGTTTGTGTGTCAGTTGGCATTGGCGGCAAAATCACAACATTTTTTTGGTGCCAAATCCTCCTACCACATTAACGGCACACAAACAGCAGCAGAAGCAAGTGGTTATTCCGTCGAGCATTTTTGCTAGGCCTCCGGCATAAATTGGGCGAAGAGGGTTAATTGAAGTGCATGTCATTTATAAGTCTATGAACACGTTTAGCCCAAAGAAAATTCTTTTCGTCAGAAATTTTGACCTGAAACAGATTTTGTCTTTTGAAAAAGTCATCGCCTCCGAAAACTCCATAGGACTAATTTTTACCAATTTTAAGGGGGGGGGGACAAAATTCGGAAGTACCAAAAGACGTTGCCGATGGTATCGAGTACACCAAGCCGACAACCCATTTGTGAAGAAATGAATGATGCCGAGGTGAGAAAGAGAGAGACCATAGCACTGAGAAGGTCACAAATTGAATGGATGGCATAAGCAAAAGTGTCATTAAAAATTTTCCAAATAATTCGTGTCCATCAGATTGTTTGGGAAAATGTATTCAAGATTTCAAATTTTCTCGTTTGTCCTCTTTTTTATACATGATTTTTTGATACAAATTTATTTTTGGTTGTGCCGCCGCCGATAGGCGCCAGCAAAAAAAAAAGTTATTGACTTCTTATAGAAAATGAAGATCTTAATACTTAAATTTCATCAATGTTTTGCTTAAAATTGAATACATCGGAGAGTAATTGATCCAGCAAAACGGAAATTGCATCACTAATATTATAGGAAAATATTGATCATAAATATGTACATAAAATATGTTAATAAATTTGCCAAATATATGTATGAAATATGTACAAATACAAATTCAATAAAAAAAATTTCATATAATTGATTTATTATACAATATATTTCTTGCCTTGCATAATTTGCAAATAATTATCGTAAACATAGTATAATTTTACGGCTACCGGTCAACTCACCTACTAAGTCAAAAACGGTCAAAAATACCTAACGGTCAATTCACCTAATGGAAAAACGCCTAATACTTAAATCAATTTTGGAAAGCCTCTCTATCTGTATAAAGCTTTGAATAAGCATGATCTAAGCAAATAAAAATGTTACTTTAAATGTAAGTTGCGAAAAAGCCTGGATTTAACTTTAACTTTATTTGCTTGGCTTACATTTTTGAGTTGTTTATCGCCTAACTTCTGCTTATTCAAATTTTCTAAACGCTTTGGGCCTTCGAATACTCCAAGTAAGTGGGAATGGATTTAGAATTCTGAAATTCTAAACTTTTTTTCTTCATTAGGTATCCGTTAGGTGAGTTGACCATTAAGTGAGTTGACCATTTTGAGTTGGCCGTTAGGTGAGTTGAACTAGCGCCTAATTTTACTTTTACTCAAAAAAAATTTTTTTTTTCGTTACAAATAAATACGATAAAAATGGCTTTAAATTAGTTAAGAATATTATAATTAATTTTTAGAATATGCCTTTAAACAATAAACCAACAAACTTTTTCAATTACGTTTTATTGCAATTTCTTGCAATAACTATTTCATGCACTCATCAGCAGCAAGATCAAATGGCTGCGACTTCGGAATCCAAAAAAGGTAGCAAAAATAGGCAATTAATTGTACATACAAACATTTAAAAATGCCAACAAATTTTTCAGAT
>JAKKIK010001905.1:0-13502 GCA_024500135.1 Heterodera carotae | reverse complement strand
GTGGTAATGCCCTCCGCCCACCCTTCTGAGGGGGGGGGGGAGGGAGATTGGAGTTGAGCGGGGGGGGGAGGGAGATTGAGGGGGGATGCCTTATGCCCGCCCTTCTGAGGGGGGGGAAGGGAGATTGGAGGTAATGCCCTTGGAGGTGGTAATGCCCTCCGCCCACCCTTCTGAGGGGGGGGGAGGGAGATTGGAGGTAATGCCCTTGGAGGTGGTAATGCCCTCCGCCCACCCTTCTGAGGGGGGGGGGGGGGGGGGGGGGGGTTGGGGGGGGGGGGGGGGGGGGGGGGGGGGGGGGGGGGGGGGGGTGGCGGGCGGTGGGGGGCGGGGGGGGGGGGGAATGCCCCCCGCCCACGCTTGTGAGGGGGGGGGGGGGAGGTTGGGGGGAAGGCCGTTGGGGGTGGGGGGGGCCCCCCCCCCCCCTTCTGAGGGGGGGGGGGGGGGGGGAGGGAGATTGGAGGAATGCCCTCCGCCCACTCTAGTCGAGTGATGAGTGGTGGCCGGAAAATGCTTTTCAGCGGTTGCCGTTGTCCAACCTTCTGTCAATACAGCACGCATCGCGGCCAACCAAACCGCTCCTTTTTTCTTTTTGGCGGTTGTTTATTTCTCCGTCATTGCCGTTTTATGGCATCACAAGAAAATGAGACGGGGCGGAGAGGGCTCTGATGATTATTTGGGACAGAGCGCAAATTCAACTCTCTTGACAAGGAAAAATTGGCGAAAATTTGTAAAAAATAAAATGCCAAATGTTGTCAGTGCTGTGTGGTGAGTCTCAGTTCTTGAGACAATATTTCTATCGTTGTTTTCATTATCTGGTTTCCGAACTTTTTTAAATGGCTACACGCTGAATTAACCAGGTATAAACCCTTAGATTGTCGTGGCCCGTTCAGTGTAGCCATTCGGCTTGACAAAATCTTGTTTATCGAAAAAAAACTTGAGTTTTCGACTTTTTATTCAAATCCGGGTCAGGGGTACGTAATTGGACGAAATAGTGTCTTTCGTGAGCGACCCCAATAACCTTTTGAATGGATTTTTAAAATGCCGTACAATTGCGGCACAGTCAAATGTTTCGGTTCCGGGATTCGAAGGGAAAAATAAAGGTCATATTCGTAATCAGCGCCCTAAATTACCCTAAAAACGACTTTTTATTTAGAAGTTACCGGTTACAAAAGGGGGGCCTGGGTAGTTTGGGCGCCGCCGTTTGGGCGCCGGGGTCGTTTGGGCGCCGACGTTTGGGCGCCGCCGTTTGGGCGCCGGGGTCGTTTGGGCGCCAAAGGTAAATATTTTCAAGGACAACGTAATGACAGAATTTTTTACACGCAAAAAGGAGCATGCGAAGACGTAGCAAGTAGTGGGGCGCCCGAGCGAGCGAAGGGTTGCGAGCGCCTGGTTAATGTCGGGCCGAAGGCCCGACATCAGGCGCGAGCAACCCGAAGCGAGCGCGAGCGGCGCCCCACCTACTGGTCGCCGTAGTCGAGTGTGCGCTGGTTTTTAGCGAAATATTTTGTTGGTATATTACCTACTTTTTCCCAAGTATGTAACAATAATATTGAAGCATTTTCTTAATTGAAATGAAAAAAATTTGGCGCCCAAACGGCGGGGCCCAAACGACCCCGGGGCCCAAACTACCCAGTCCCGAAATTACGTCATCAGAGGTCAAAACAAACATCAATTCGTGTGTTGCTTTTTGTGCACTCAAAGTATTTCGAAAATTGAGTGATTAGGAGTTAAAAAATCTTAGAAAATTTTGAATTTTCGACTTTGTGTTCGAGTTCAGGGTTCGAACTTAGGCGAAATATTCGGATTCGGATCAGCGGCCCTAGAAACATGTTTTTTGTGACTTTTTTTAAATTGAATTTTTTTTCAAAAATGGGGGAAAAAAACTAGACTACATACTAGAGTAGGACACGGTCGGTTTTAGCACTAACCATTAGGCCATTATAAAACAACGGAATTGTCAATTCAAAATTTAATAATTCAAAATCTTTCCTATTCCTTTTTCTCAAATTGTGTTCTCTTGTTCAGAAAAATCTCATCTTTAGGGGTCTATTTTTCAAACCGATCTCAAACCGAAACCGGTCGGTTTGGTACCCCCGGTTTTCGGTTAGGCCGGTTTTCCGACCCCCGGTTTTCGGTTTCGGTTTTTGGCCCAAAAAAGCCGGTTTTCGGTTTCGGTTCGGTTAACCGACCGTGTCCTACTCTACTACATACATACAATATTTACCCGGAAGGTATTGTATTTAATATTTTTAGAAGTGATTGCATGATAAATTAAAAATAAATCTTTTTTTGAAAATTTGACCAAAAGGAGGACCCAATGGAAACAAGTGCCCATTTAGCATTTCTTTAGCGGAATCACAATTAATGTACTTCAACATTGTAAAAAGGCATCTTTCCGTCGTACTTCGACATACCAACGCCTTTTCGAAAGTGGCCAGAAATGCGTTGGCTCGAGAAAATGCAGAAACATCGCCTTCTCCACTCACATTGTTTAGCGAAGAAGAACTTGCGCTTAAGCATTCGGGTAAAAATGGTAAATGATTCATTTGAATTGGTCGGTTTAGTTAAACAATTCTCCGACAATGTCATACGGCCGCTTGTGAAGGAAATGGACGCAAAGTCGGAGATGGACATGCGAGTGATTGACGGTGTATTTGAGAACGGTGTACGATTCATTTACAATAATGCGCTACTATTGAAAATGCTTAAATCAATTTCAGTTGATGGGCATAGAAATTGAACAGAAATATGGAGGTCCTGAGTCCAGCTTCTTCAATGTGGCTTTGGTTGTCGAAGAGCTGGCAAAAGTTGACCCATCCGTTGCGGTTTTAGTTGATGTTCAAAATGTATTTGACTCTGCTAGTTTATCCAATTGCACTGCTAATCTTCCGGATTTAGACTTTAGTTGCCCCATTGATCACCGAATTTGGAACCGAAGAGCAAAAACAGAAATATTTGACACGCGTAGTCAAGGATTGGGTATAAAATCAAATATTTTTCTACATTTGTCATTTTGTTCACAAGGTCGGTGCCTTTTGTCTGTCCGAAGCTGAGAGTGGCTCCGATGCTTTTGCACTAAAAACTGTTGCGCTGCCTGACGGCGATGATTTTTTGATTTCGGGATCAAAAATGTGGATTTCCAATGCCTCCTTCGCTAAATTCTTTCTCGTACTCTTTAAAACTTCACTTTTTCTTTAGTAGTAGAATTTTCTCTTTTTATGTGATGGCCAACGCTGAACCGACCAAAGGATACCGGGGGATCACATGTTTTCTGGTTGATCGGCACCTAAAAGGTTCCTTTTTTGTTCTGTGCATAATTTTGGATTTGAAAGTTGTCAATACAAAATAAACAACATTCAAAGATAATCAATCAACGATATATATATCCCCCACCATCTTGGATCTCTTTTTGTTATAACATTAAATTTCACGCCGTCATCTTTTGCTTTATTACTCCTTCCCTCGCCTTTCAGTTTTTGGTTTCTGTCCGTCCATTTGCGTTCAATTTGGTTAATTTCGAATTTCAGGCGTTACCGTTGCAAAGCATGAGGACAAACTCGGAATCAGAGCAAGCTCAACATGCCCTGTCCATTTCGATGAAGTTCGAGTTCCGAAAAATGCAATTCTTGGCGAATATGGCAAAGGTCTCGAGTCATTACAGACAAAGACGCACTTGGTCGTTGTTCTTTAAGGCTACAAAATGGCGATTGAATGTCTTAACGCGGGTCGCATTGGCATCGCGGCACAAATGCTCGGACTGGCCCAGGGCTGCTACGACCAAACGATCCCATACCTTCAGCAGAGAAAACAATTTGGGAAGCGAATCATTGACTTTCAGGTAATATACTTATGCCGGTCCGAATGTCGGATTGAGTCTGTATATCGAAACTAGACTAATAGCTGCAGCAACATAACTGGTTTGACCGAAAATAAGATCAAACAGAAGTTCGAAGAGCAGAGCTATTTTCAAGTGAAAGTTAATTCCTTAGACAAACCGTGAAAAAATTATAACTAAAAATTAAAACCCAAATCAAGGGAAGGAAGGCTCCCCCGATTTCAGGATTTCGAGGGAAATACAGTATTTTCCCCAAATTTTTATGTAAATATCCCCGGCTTGTTCTTTTGTACGGGCTCTGAATGGGCATTCCTCTCCCTGTAAAATAAAAAAATGTAAAACGACCAAAAATACATTTATAGCAAATATAACAAATTGCCACTAGAGGAAACAAGAAACCCTTTGAAAACATTTACGTCTTTGATACTCAAGCCCAAACTTTGAAAATTCGTTTTTACTCATTGCCAGGCTGTCCAGCATCAAATTGCCGATTTGGCCTGCGACATTGAGGCCACCCGTCTGCTCGTTTACAATGCCGCGCGTCTAAAGGAATCGAATTTGCCCTTTATAAAAGAAGCGGCAGTTTCCAAATTGTTCTCTTCAAATGTGGCCACCAAAGTGACGAGCAAATGTCTTGAGCTGATGGGAGGGGTTGGTGGAATTGTTATTTGTTTACAATGGAACGCATTTTGTTTAGGTTGGCTTTACCAAGGAATTTCCGATCGAAAAGTACTACAGAGACTGCAAAATCGGTCACCTTTAAAGCACTCTCAGTGACCAGCAGTTTACCAATTTTTAGGCACAATTTACGAGGGCACTTCCAACATCCAATTGAACACAATCGCAAAATTCATTGACTCGGAATATGCCCATTGATCGAATTCCAATTCTCAGTCGGCTGCATCGGGTCAGGGGTCGTCATATTGCCTAAGTATACCCCCAGATTACAATTAGACAGAAAGTATTTCCTTATTCCATTATATTATTATACTTTTTTTTACTTTTCCGTTTTTTTGTATTTGGTTTGTAAAAATCTTTTATATATTTTTGACGGAAATAAATAGTTATTAAAATTTTTGAAAATAAATTTTGATTGCTTATTTGCTGTAAAATAGCGCGACTAGCGAGGGGAACAACCACCCAGATCGGTTTTGAAACCACTTCCATCGTGTAACCCTCGAAAATTTTTGGCTTTTTACCCGCATGGGTAAACTGGCGCGATATGATCGATTTAAATTTTTGAGAGTCGAGAAAATAATCCAAAAATTAAAAAATTCTGAATTGAGATAGACTCGGCAATTCTTATATCAAAATGATCAGAAAATTTCTCTATTCAATGATACAAAACATTAATTAAACGCAAACAAAAGATTATTCTAAGTGGTTAGTCCATCCACATCATTGAATGGATCTCGTCTCGCTTCTTCTTATTAAAGCGATTAAACAATTCGCCGTGTCTCAGTGTCCGTGACAGCAGCTTTGGGTTCTAATCCTTTTCTATGCAAATCATTTTTCGACAGAACCCCTAACAATGATAGTGAGAGAAAAAAGTGAAAATGAAAAAAAAACTATAATAAGAATTCATCCGCCGTAGCAAAGACGTACAAAATGGAGCGCAGAGCAGGGCGGATGCATACGCTGAGCGACCGGCGGTTGCTGTGGGATATATCCGCCCCATTTGCATCCAATCGAAGTCAAACATCCTTTTCTACAATTCATTTCCAAATATCTTTCATTTGCGCGTTTCGTCTTTGTGTAACATACATTCGCAGTACTTTTGCGCCTTCTAATCGATGGTTGAGCATCGCTTCTCTGCCACAGGGAGAGGGACCCTTTCACCGGTTTGATCGCCTCGGGCACTTCAACTCTTTGACTGACCGACCAATTGCCGCCCTTTTCCCACCGATCACTTCTCGGCTCGTATATTCAGCTTCTTCTCCCCTGCTTATGCTATGCATTTATCCCTTCTCCAAATCAACAGCACATTCACAGCAAAAGGCTAAGCAAAGCTTCACGGCTTCATCGATCATTCTGCTGTGATTTGGTTCTCTTCTTGATCAGTTCCCTCCTCTTCCATCGATGGGTCCTTTTTGCCAATCGGCTTCTTTGCTGAATTGCTCCATTTCTGTGCCCGATTGGTTTTCGCGCATTTTCACTAACACTTCACTGGCCTACCGTCTTTATGCGCGACTTGACCTGACCAACCTTAGGTGAAATTGGATTATTGGATTAACCACCCATCGGACTCACCAAAATGGTTTTGCTGAATTTACAATATTTAGGCATACACTTTATTTGATCTCACCTTATGAAACTGCTGTTCCCACATTGGAGCAAGTGCCAAACTACAACATTCAGGTCCGCTTCCTTTATTTGTAGCTGTCTGTTTAAGTGACCTTTGAGGTCCCGGGCAAAATGGCATTTTAATCCCGTTTTGACTCCATTCTGAAATCCCAGTCCCGTTTTTTTCATAATTCCGCTCTCTAAACACTATCAATAATGTTCATTTGCTGCCAATTCACGCATTTGTCAGGTCAGTGCCTGGTGGATGTTGCTGCTTTTTCTGGAATTCACTTTCCTCTGGTTGTTCGGTCATTCCGACCGATTTGCCCTTAACGATTCGATGTGTTCCATCTTCGCCGGAATGCTCTCTCAGTGTTTCAAGTTCTTTCCGAAATCCAATAACAATGTTAATTAAGCTTTGTATCTTTTCAGATTTGGTGGCCATGCCGTGGCAATTTTTGGATATGTTTGGATTTGGGATCACTTTCGGCTGATTGAACTTCCGTGGGACTCGCCATGGACGTGGCTTCTCTGTTTTCTTACTCAGGTCAGTTTCAGTTTTTGCTGATAGACTGTCATTGCTACCTTTTCAATAGGACTTTGCTTATTACATTGGCCATCGTGCCATTCATGGTTAGTTGATGGTGGCATTTGGTGACAAAGTCCGTTTGACCTAAACAGAGGCCGGCTTCTTTTGGGGGCTTCACACTATTCACCATTCCAGCGAGTATTACAATTTCTCGACCGCTCTTCGCCAGGCCGCCATTCAGGTCAATCGGATTCAATGCCAATGTCCTAACCATTTTTGATTGTATTTGCCATTTCTTTACAAAAACTGTTTTGTCAGGATGCAGGACTGGCGGCGTATGACATTTTGCAGGTTTTTGTGACCATCGGGCAAAGTTCGATTCTTCCAGTTGCAGGCTTTCTTCATTCCGCCTTCCATTTTCCTCGTCCATCGTTACTTTTCTGAGATCTTCCAGTTCTGGATGCACACTTCGCTGCTCGGCTCTTTGGGCCCTCTTGGCTTTGTGTTCAACACGCCGTCCCATCATCGTGTCCACCACGGCCGCAATGTCCGCTTTTGTGCCGACTACCAAATTTAATGATCATTCATTTTCCAGGCATACTGTATCGATCGTAACTTTGCTGGTCAGAAATACTCTTTGGATGATTGAAATGCTTTTGTTTTACTTGAGGTGTTCTGATCATTTGGGATCGGATGTTCGGCACCTTTGAGGCAGAACGTAAGGAAGAGCCGCCAGTTTATGGGCTGATCCATCCGGAGAGAAGCTTCAATCAGCTGTGGCTCCAGGTTTGCTTTTTTGAAATCCATCCAACAAATTCTTTTGTTTTTCATTTTTCAGTTCCACACTCTCAAGGAATTATTGTGCGATAAATGGCGCTTAAGGGACCACAAGGGACAAAGTGTCTTTCCCAAATGGACCGACAAAATGAAAGCGCTGTTTTTTCCTCCGGGATGGTTTCCGGGGACAAAGGTGTGCCATCCGTCTTCCTTTCCTGGCGGCGGAATGCTTCTTCTTTGCTTTGCTTCATGCCCCCTTACAGATTCGCTTGTTCTTCCACTGGGCCTCGCTGGATGACCACACTTTTGGAGTGCCTCCAGTGATGTCGTCCCCTTTCTGTGCCGTCTAATTGTGCCAATTCAGATCCAATTGCCTGTCCTCCGTTACTGTCCTCCCCTTCCCGCGTGGCTGCGGGCGTATTGTGTCGTCCACTTTTTGCTCCTCCTGTGCATATTCCTCCATTTTGAATATGACAGGGCTCAATTAGGCTTTGTGGACTTCACTCTGAAAATAGCCTTCTTCATTTGCACAAGTTTTTAAGACAATTTCAGACAAATTTAGTACAATTCTTCTTTAGTGCAATCCTTCGGCGCTTTCTTTGACAAAAAGTGGGGGAAAACCAGCAATTTCACTGCGAAGAAAACAATTTCAGGAAATTTGCTCCATTTTTGGAGATTTTTCGTTCACTTGGAGTTGTAGCTTATTATGCCACTCGAACGGTCATTGAGCATCAGAAGTTTCAGCCCAATCGAATTTTCATGGCCGCACTTTTCGTCGCTTCGGCAATTGCATGGACCATCGTCCTTGTCAAAGACTTTGTCCGTATAATTTCGAAAAATTCAAATCCATTAAAAATTAAGCTGGGAAAGAAGGCAAAAGTAACGCCGGAGGACAAAATGGGCACAATTTGTGGGCAAATCGAAAAAGGAGCAAGTGGAATTGGAGAAAAAGAAGAAGAAAAAGCATCAGAAGGGGAGCTGGAAAAGGCAACGACAGAGCACAACAACGGACGGGAACAGCAGAAGAAGCAACGGGGAATGCAAATTGTGACTGATTTGGATGGGATGAAAGAGAACGGAGCCAATCAATCAAAGAATGGTGATAAACAAAATGGTTGACTGACTGACACCCATGTTGAGCATTCTGTACATATTGTTCTACTACATTCATACGTATACCAAATGGTAACAGTCATTTCGTGCTGGGTCGTTCTTAAAATCCGCCACTATGGATATTTTTATGCGTAATTTTTTTTTAAGTGAATTAATTGCTTAGATTCTGCTTAAGCATTGTTGCTAAACACACATAGCTTTCTAATGATACCAAATTCATATAAATTGGTTGAGTAATAAAAAAGTTATAGTCAGTTATAGCCCCAAGACTTGCAAAAAGTGGCGGATTTAAGAAAGGCCCATAGACGACCTAGCCACCCAGTCATATTTGTTAGCGATGTTCTCTTTTCGTGACTGGACACTTGGACAGTGGTCATTTGTACAGTGGACAATTGGACAGAGGTGGACAGAAAATTAAAAAAATACATGAGTTTAAGCTTGAAATTAAAGAAAAAATATTTTAAATATGAATCGAAATTTTCTGACAATAAGGATCTGGCATACGGTATGCAATGGCTCTTAATTAAGCCAAAATTGGACGATTGACTCGATCCAAATAAATGTTTCGAATTGCTTCATCTTACTGTGAAACAGTGCCGGTCTGTGAATGATACTTCTGTTGATAAGACAATAAGCAATTTAGAGTTAAGAAGTATCCAAAATTGATTCATTCTCGATTATTTTCCAAAAATGCATTCCTCTTCTTCCTCTGCTGAAGAAGGAGAAATTCAAGAACACCAACCCAATCCTCATGTGCAGCAAAATCCAATTCCCGAAAATTCCTTGCCGAAACAACTACATTTATTTGGATCGAGTCAATCGTCCAATTTTGGCTTATTTAAGAGCCATTGCATACCGTATGCCAGTCCTAATTGACAGAAAAGTTCGATTCATATTTTTAAAATTTTTAATTTTCTGTCCAATTGTCCACTGTCCAAATTCAAATCCATCTATCAATTAAGGGCTCGGGTCATTTCGGCCCCGCCGCTTCGGCCCCGCCGTTTCGGCCCGGGGACGTCTCGGCCCCGCCGTTTCGGCCCCAAACTTTTTCATGCCCGAAGATTAAAGGAAAAAAATAAGATTTTTTTTCATTTTTAAACAAAACATGGTATTTTCCTGTTATGAGACCATACGGTACTTATCCCTTTTGCGACCGGAAACTTTTAAATAAAAGGCGTTTTTAGGGTAATTTAGGGTGCTGATTACGAATATGACCTTTATTTTTCCCATTTCGAACCCGAACTCGAACAATCATAAGTCAGAGAAGCAGCCAAGTTTTAAGAGCACATAAATCAAAATTACACGCAAAAAGGAGCATGCGAAGACGGAGCAAGTAGTGGTGCGCCCGAGCGAGCGAAGGGTTGCGAGCGCCTGGTTAATGTCGGGCCGAAGACCCGACATCAGGCGCGAGCAACCCGGAGCAAGCGAGCGGCGCCCCACCTACTGGCCGCCGTAGTCGAGTGTGCGCTGGTTTTTAGCGCAATAATTGAAGATTGATACCAATGCTCAGCATTTTTTAAATTTTTTTTCAACACTTGAGTAAATTTTTAGTTAACCACTTTGCAACTTGCACCCAATTTTGTGAGTGGGAGGCCTAGGTAAATTTAATTTTTTTTAATTTTCCAAATCCTACGAGATTTTTTTTCGGGGCCGAAACGGCGGGGCCGAAACGTCCCCGGGGCCGAAACGTCGGGGCCGAAACGGCGGGGCCGAAATGACCCCAACTCATCAATTAAACCCGTCACTGATATTGCGCCACTAATTTTTCTGTGCCCAATTTTGGCACTCTTAAGTTGAAGTTACATAACAGAAAATTTGGTTCTTTGAATAGTGAAATACCAAATAACAAAAAGTCCATCCATTCATTTATTCATTCATTTGCCATCATTCCCCTCCTAAAATGGCATTCCGTCCACCACTTGCACTTTGTGTCCGCAATTGTTGCATGACTTTTGACAATTGGCCACAATCCATGCGTGCACAACCGCGCGTCGCCACATTCGGGGATCACCTCAAACGATATATATTAAAGGCAATTTACATATAGAAAGGTCGAAATAAAATACTAAATCAATCAATAATTCGGCATTCAATCACTTCTGCTGATTATCCCCAACTCACACAGATTCATTGTCGACCAAATGCCACAGAACACAATTTTGTCGTTACAATCTAAAAAGAAAGACCAATCATTGACTGCCTCAATCTTTTCTGTGCTCAAATCCCCGTGGTTTCTCCTCTCACCCGCCGGCTGGCAATACATTTTGTTCACTGCTTCCACGTCCGATTGCGCCATTCCTTCGCGTTGGCCCATCAGCCGCTCATTGTCGGCAGCCTTCAGCTTTGCCACCATTGTCTTTTTGCCGGGTGAGCTTGAAGCAATTGTGCTTGAATACTGCATTATGGAGCCATAGTCGTATTTGATCCCATAACTGCAAAGAAAAACTGATCAACGAAAAGGAAAATTACCGGTAAATTTGATCTGTCATCAGACAGAGATCAATCCTGAAAAAAGCCAAAGCTCGTCGAGAAAAAGAAACCTGGAAAATTTGGTCACATCTGATACGGTGAAGAAGTCCAATTGCTGAGGGTTAACATTTTCCCATTGGATGGTGATGAACTGGTCACGGTCAAACCGAAGCTGTTCATGCTGGAAGCCCAAGGCATGCATTGTCTCGTGCATGGCGACGCCGGCCGAATGGCCACACATAAAGCTAAGGTAGATGGGGTTAGCCGGTTCCGTTCGACCAACATAACTGAGCCCACAACTGTAGGAGGTGGGGGAACAAACATTTAAATGAACATTGATCAATTTGTCAATAAGTCCAAAATTTCGGAAAAAATACCGTATGTAACTCGGCTACCGGTCCGAATGTCAACCGTAGTATAACTTGCTTTAAACTTAAATGATTCGGTCGACCCGAATACCCATTAAAAGCTTTCGATGAGCTGTCAATTATACGCGAAAGCTATATTGACGGACAAAGCTCAAAAAAGTCACGGCCCAAAAACGAAAAATGGCCACTTTTAGACCCTTTTTGGACATAGCTTTTTTCAGATGTTTTCAATCACTAAGCTTTTGCTTTTAAAGTAATATTGTCTTTTTTGTCGAGACAAAAAAAAATGTGAGTTGGTCGACATTGGCGGAGCGGCGGATGTAACTTAATGTATTTCTGTTATGGAAGTGAAGAACTTACAACGTCGGATTGGCAATTTTTGTGTAGTAAAGGTGAGCACCGGTAGGCTTAACGCGCACTTCAGCGAACTTCAAGCAGGTCTTCGACTGAATTTCAGCAACGGCTTCGCGTACCGCTTTTTTGTCCGCTTCATCTGTGTAAGTGAGATACGTAAATTCATTTTTATGAATTAACTTGCTGATTTTAATTAATGAATTTTTCCTTAATTAATCCCCTTTTATTGTAAATACTTTAGATATTTTCCTGAATTATATACCCAACGACTGGTCAAACATGAACGGAATGGCTTTGCTCGCGTCCCATCGCTTTGTACTGGTCGCTTCCAAAAACAACGCATTGCCCGCCCTTTTGACTCTGCTTGACCTCTGACGGGCCAAATCATTGATCAATTCGTTGGCCTGCGCTTCGGTCAGCAACTGATCATGTCCAAACACTCCGTTGTCTGCTGGTTCCACCTGACATCAGCAGCAGGGATCAGTTCGAAAACGAAGCTTCATCTTCGTACTTGCCCTTCAAGGCCGGCATTTCGCAGCAATGCCTTTTTTAGCTGCTGCGTCTTCGTCATTCGTGCTTGTATTTCCTGCTTCACCTGCTGCACGCTCTTTCCAGGGCTTCAATTTCATTTTGATTTACGGTAATTCCCCGCCATTTTTGGCGAAAATTTTCAACGGTAAATATTAATCATAGGTCCCAGACTCCAAATCATCTAAAACCACTTATAGGTTTTCTTAGGTGCTAAAAACGATAGAACAATTAATAATTTTCGCGCGCTCGATCATTAAACCGGTTTTTGAAAAAATTAAAAGGTCGCAATGTTTAGCATTGGTATTAAGCTTGGCTGCTTTTCTGATCGCTGATTGTTCGAGTTCGGGTCCGGGATTCGAAATTGGGAAAAATAAAGGTCATATTCGTAATCAGCGCCCTTAAATCACAGGCACATAACAGGAAAGTACCGAAAATATTTGGGGCCGAAACGTCCGGGGCCGAAACGGAGGGGCCGAAACGTCCGGGGCCGAAACGGTGGGGCCGAAACGTCCGGGGCCGAAACGGTGGGGCCGAAACGGTGGGGCCGAAACGTCCCATCCCCGTAAAAAGTACCGAGTAGTCGGTATCAAGAACCCGGTACTCGGTTCTGGTATCTGTACCAAAAAAACCCGGTTTTTACGTGTGCACCTCGTCTCCCCCCCCCCCGCCGTTTCCGCCTCGAATCATTCCCCCCCCCCACCTCCCCCCGTATCGTTTCCCCCCGAGTGTTAGACTACCAGACACTCGGAGGCAGTTGGGTGTATGTCTAAGATACAAAAAATGTCATTGTTCATCTTTAAACTCGACCAATTCGAACAAAATTGGCGCCAATCGAAGCGCTTCATTTAGCTTAAGCAAATATAAGCGATTGAACCTGGTAAAAAAAAAAGTGTCTAAAAACCCAAAGATTGTTGGACAATTCGACACTCGAACATTCCTTTATTCCATTAACTTTGGTTATATTCTGCTTCTGAACCCGTCTAGCATTCATTCGTTCGATACTTTTTTTTGTTTGGTTCGACATTCAGGCCGTTCGAACTTAGGTATGGTAGCCGTTGGGGGGACGATTCGGGGGGGGGGGGACGGGGGACGATACGGAGGGGAAACTGCAGGGGGGAAACGGCGGGGAGGGGGGGGGGGGGGGGGGGAACCGCGTTTTTTTTTTTTTTTTCGCCTCAAAATGGGTACTCCCCCCCCCCCCTAACTTTTCCAAATTTTTTTTTTATATTTTTTTTTTTTTTTT
>JAKKIK010001904.1:0-13474 GCA_024500135.1 Heterodera carotae | reverse complement strand
CCCCCCCCCCCCCCCCCCGTCCTGCCCATTTTTTTGGGTTTTTTCCCCGCCCCGCCGATACGCCCTTCCGGGGGCATTTTTTTTTCGGCTGCATTCCTCCGCAAAAAAAAAGATTGCTGCCTCTATTATTAGCCGCTGTGCAGTACATAGTATAGAGTGTGTGTGTAACGCGGACTGCGAAAAAATAATGCTGGCGGACTGCTGAGGTCGGCTTGGCAAAACGCCAACAAACAAAAAAAAAAACCATCCAACCCCGTTGGCGTTTTGCCTGCTGATGCTGTTAGTGGCTGTCGTCGTAATTTGATATGACAGACACAGAGAAAGAGAGAGAGAGAGAGAGAGACTCCCAATTCGACGCTGATGAATGAATGATAGTCCACAGTAGTAGAGAAGAAAGAGAGTGTTAGAGAGATGGACACAGAGAGAGAGGAGAGCGAAAGTCAGACCAAAAAACAAAGACCGTCAGACACAGAAGCTGGCCAAACAATTTATGAAAAGCGGATTGAATAATTTTCCGTTTTTGTGATGTCATCTGCAGGAAAAGGCTAAGCACAGTCATAAATTCATTGCATTTTTTGTTTTTTTTTTTGTCATCGAGTCGATGTGCCGCGCGGAATGGAAAATTTCCTATATTAGAGACCCCTCTCACCATCTAATAGAGCCCCACGTTCATAGTGCTTCCCTGTTATTAAGACTACTTCTAAAAGGCCACCTCTAATAGTGCCCCCCCCCCCTATTTGTTAGGGGTTGAAAGAAGTCCCCTATAATAGTGTCCCTCCCTTTAGGGTTCAAAAAAGTTCCCTCTAATAAATGCACCCCGTTTTCATGGGCTTTCTAATCATTAAATTTATAGTATATGTATATTATATAAATAACATATAGGTATATATGTCTGCATATTTTTTTGCTGGATGTGTAAAAAAAAGTGGTTGTTGTGAGTGGGTGCGGGGGGTGGCCGGCTGGCCGCAGGTGGCTGTGTGGGTGGGAAATGTGCACACATCACCCCAACCAACAAACAAACTGTGTGTCTGACCAATTTACGGAAAAGAATGCGTACATTTGGGGTGCAGACGGACGGACGGACGGACGGACGGACGGACGGTCATCGGCGGACGGCGGACACTTTTTGCCACCTGCCGCCGCCGGTGACGAATTTTTGTTTGTAAAGTAAAGATGATGTAATATGGTGAAGATGAGAGCTAAAATGAGATGAGGGAAGAGCCAGGAGGAGGAGGAACAAAAATATTGCCTTTAGGAATGTGTACACATTGTGCATAATATGTATGGCGTTGCCTAAATGCGGACAAATTACGTGCTGCCTGGGGCACGATAAATGTGAAATGGGAAGACGAGGATTAAGGCGGATGGGGGGGGGGGGATTTAAAATAAAAAATAAGTGTCCAAAGTTTTAAGACGGAGGGGGGGGGGAGATTAAAGCGGATAAAGAGGGGGGAGGGGATTTAAAATAAAAAATTGTGTGTCCAAAGTTTGAAGCCAGTGGGATGGAATTAAATACAAAAATGAGTGCCTAAATTTGGCGAGTCCTAGAAATTACCTCTGCCTGGTACTGTAAAGTCGGGGTCGGTTGACCGCGTAAATGTCATGTTAACTACCACGGGTAGTTTAACCCCTACCCGTTGGACGGCGGGTAAAAAAATCCTCCCTTTTTAACCCTGTGTGGGGGGGGGGGGGAATAATGGAGTAATCTACCAAGCCCACCTCCCACATCTGCTAGGGGTCGCACCCCCTAATAGAAGGCCACCTACCTATTAAAATTAAGGGGTTTATGGGATTTTCTATATGTATACTGGCAATAAATTTGTGCGTTTTTTTTCTTGAACCCCCTAATAGACGCCCACCCTCGAGGGGGCATTGCGAAAATGAGGGATTTCCGGAATTCTCTATTTGTTTACCGGCAATTTATTGTGCGTTTTTTTTTTGTCGCAGCGTCCTTGCTGCTGTCCAAACGGTTCAGCTTGGCACTGTGCTGTTTCTGCGGTTGCGCACTGTGCTATGCGTTGCGCTCCAATTTGTCGTTTGCCATCGTTTGCATGGTGCGCGAGGGGTCGGCGTCAACGTCGGACAGTGCCGACGCCGCCGGCACGCAGACAACAAAAGGATGCGGCGGCACCGCCGCCGGAGGCGCTCATCATGGCACAGCAGAAGCAGCAGCGGTAGAACAACAACAGCGGCAGCTACACAACGAGACCACCGCCGCCGCCAACATGAAGCTGGTGCTGATCAGCAGGCGCCGGAGGCGGCAAGCCAACGACGTAAGAAGAATTGACAGTATCACCCCCTTAAATAGAGCCCCACCCTGGAATTAGTGACGTTCGAGAGTTTAGGTCTCGGTTCCCGACTCGGGAAAAGTCTCGATTTTTTGGGTCTTGGTCCCGAGTCTCGGGATCAATTCTCGGTCTTGAGTTCGGGAATTTTTCAGTCTCGAACTCACTACATGAATAGATCTCTGTGTTTCAAAAGAAAACCTTAGTTCGTATTTTAGGATCCCAATGATCAACAACGTTCGGCTGCTGATAGGGGCGACGGTGTTGTACAATCTCTTCCCGTGCCACTTGGACCCGGCGAATTTGACTGGTCCAAGCAAGTGCGAGGCCAAGTGCTCGGGTTCGTTATCCATCCTACCTTAAATCTGATCAGTTTCAAATCAAAATTGATTTGGACTCAATCCTTAAACCTGAATTGATCAGGACTTGAGTCTGATTTGAATTGGTTCGGACTCCTCTCTGAAACCTGAATTGATCAGGACTTGAGTCTGATTTGAATTAGTTCGGACTCCACGCTGAACCCTGAATTGATCAACACTTGAGTTTGATCAGGATTGGTTCGGATATAAACCTGAAACCTTAATTGATCAGGACTTGAGACTGATCTGAAATGGTTCGGACATAAATTTAAACCTGAATTGATCAGGACTTAAGTCTACTTTGAATTGGTTCGGGAAAAACCTAACCAGATTAGTCTGATTTTGATTTGACTCGGAGTTAAATCGAAAACCTGCACCGATCAGGATTTAATACTTGCCAATTTTTCGATCTGTCTTGATTAAAAATTAGATATATACCTAAATGATTTGATTACAAATAGGTAGGTGTATATGATCAGTATATTTGGTCTTTGTCTGATCAATCAATAAATCATCCATCATTCATTCATTCCCCCTCTTCCCAAATTCAGTGCCTTTTTCTTCGGCTATTTAACATCACAAATGCTGGGCGGCTTGTTGGCTGCACGAGTGGGTGCCAAAGTGGTCATTCTTTGCTCAATGGTGGCCGCTTCACTGTTGTCCCTGGTGTCGCCCGGTGCTGCGCGCTTCCACGTGTCGCTGTTCATTCTGCTCAGGGCACTGCTTGGATTTGCTCAGGTCCGCACCAAAAATATCGATTCATTTTTCAAAATGTGATCAATGAGTGGATGGATATAAGCGACAGATTTCGTCTATCAATTAGCGTAATTCCTAAAATAAAGCCCCCCCGGTGCACTTTTTTCAACTTTCCTCAAGGGGGGGGGGCTTTATTTCAGAAGGGAGGGGCTCAGATCCCTCCCCACTAAAACAGTACCCCGGAAATAGAGCCCCCCCCCCCCCCCCCCCCCCCCAAGAAGATAGAGGCCGCCTTTTAGGGATTGAAAGAATTCCTGGGCGTTATTTATTTCGATCGATTCTGATCACAAAAGTGATCCAAAATTCCGGGTTGTACCAAGATCGCTAATAGTTTGTCAACCAATTATTATTTGTTTACACAGGGAGTGATGTTCCCAGCAATGCATTGCCTATGGTCAAACTGGGCACCTCCGCTTGAAAGAGGTGAAACATCATATTGTTGTGCCACATAATTTAGGTCGTTCCCCCCTCCCCCGGCCCTACGCCGGGGGCAAGAATGTCGGGGATGGCATGTCGGGGAGCAGGTCCCGGACAACTCAGCCCCGGTTTGTATCTGTAAATACACCTGCTGACAGGCCAAACCTGAACACCCGAAATCCTGTCCCTGTTTTTGGCAAATAGGTACATTGACCGATCGATCACACAGTCCAAACCTGATCAATTTCGAAATGCCGTTCCGATTATTTTTTTCCTTCAAAAATTACACCCCTTTAAGGTCTGCTCACCGGTGTCAGTTATGCGGGTGCTCAAATTGGCAATGTGTTGGTGATGCCATTGTCCGGCATGCTTTGTCGGCACGGCTTTGACGGCGGTTGGCCGTCCATCTTCTATTTGCTTGGCATTGCCGGTCTGTGCTGGTCCGTGTTGTGGGCACTGACTGTGGCCAATACGCCCCAACGGCACGCGTCCATTGGCCCAGACGAGCGCCAGTTCATCATGGACAGTCTTGGCCAACGAAAGGTGGCACAAAAAGCGTTTTTTCTGTATCAAAGCCCCCCCTCTAGTATAACCCCCTCTTCTAATAGAGCCCACCCCCCTTGGTGCGGACCGAAAACAGATCAGATAATTCCAAGACCTCTGATCACGGTCCTGAAATTCATTTATGACCAATTCTGAATCCCGAACCCTAAAAAAGGAAACGTTCGATCCAATATTTTAATTCGGAGCAGGGGTTCGAATTGGTCGAAGTGGGTGTCAGCAGATGCTTGAGAGACCCTAAAAACCCTGGGAAAGCAAAAGCAGTTAACCCCAACCGTTGGCAATTTTTTACACAATGAATACATTATGCCAAATGGCGACAATTCAAAAATGGTTTTTGTTGACTATTGAAACAACTGCTCAAGTTAATGAAGCTAAACTACTTAGCTTCTCCTCGTGTTTAGGACAGTGAGGAATGTGTACGCCGTCGGTCTCGTCCGATTCCGATCGGTGCCATTGTTCGCTCAAAAGCCGTTTGGGCCATACTGATTGGGCATTTTGCCGGCGATTGGGGTGCCTACATGATGGCATTGGGTATAAAACATTTTTAAGGCTTTTTCCAATAGAGAATATTGGGACCTCGTCGGGATTTCTTGCTTTCGATTCCATTTTCGGGAATTAAGCATGCTTATGATCCCAACCGGGGATTCTAATCCCCGGAAATCCCGCAAAATGAATTAAAATTTGTGGATCATCAAGCATTTGTTTTAAGGGTTGCCTTCCTTTTTAAACGATGTGCTCGGACTTCAAATGACATCTGTGAGTTTTTGTTGAGATTCAAGCTTGCATTTAAATAAAATATAAAAACTTTTTTATTTATAATTTTATGTAAATTTAATGCACATTTGTATTCGACGAGTGAAGGGCGATTGCGCCGCAGGGTTTGGCGCCAGCCCAAACTTTGTGCCATAAAATTCTTTTTCTTTGTCAACCAAATTCAAAAATATGCTAACATTCGAAAGCGCTATGAGTTTATAAGCCATGCTAAAAAAAGAATATTAATGATTTGGTTGCCAAAAAATAATTTTTGTCCAAAAATTTGGTGTACCGCCGAGGGGTTGGTTGGTCGTAATTAATTTGATGCCTAAATTGAAAAAATTATTAAATTTTCAAATTTTTTCTCGCAGATGGGCTTTGCCTCCGCAATACCATATGTTGCTTATTTTGCTGTCATCAACCTCGGTGGCCATGTAAGCGCATTGTCCATTTTGCCTATGGCACATTTTTCAATCGATTAGCCTATTTCCCTTTAAAAGAAGCCCCGGGACTTCTTTTGTTCAAGCTGCAGGGGATGTCTATTAGAAGAGCGCTTCAAATGAAGGGGGCGGGGCTCTTTTTTCCGACAAAATATTCCCTTTGGTTCTCAATTGGCAAAATTTGAACAATGACCAAAAATGCCATGCCCGATTTTGAAACAAGTCGTAAAATTTCTTCTAATTGGACACCTATTTGGGCGATGGCTTAAAATAGGGGGGGGGGGGAGAGGGAAGGTCATTTATGAAAATTTCAACGGTTTAGTTATCGGCTAAATCCTTTTTTCTCGCAATTTTCTTAAAAAAACACTAGACCCCCCTCTATCGAAAAGGCCCCCCCCCCCCGATGTGATAAATATAGAGACCCCGGGGCTTTATTTTCTAAATACGGTTTTCAGCGGGTGGAATTAGGTCAATTTAAAATCAATAAAAATCATTGTCCTGATCACAGCTTGCCGACTCGTTGCTGCAACGGCAGCTGCTCACCACACTGAATTGTCGCCGCGCTGCAATGGCTCTGGCACTCGGCGGGCAGGCATTCTTCCTGTTGCTGTTCAGTTTTTGCCCATGCGGGCATGACAAGCTGGTGATTGCACTGCTGACAGCGTCCATTGGCATCTCCGGCTTTCAGGCATTATGCCACCATAATAAATCATAATAGGGGTGGTCACGGATTAAAAAAAAATTCAAAACCCATATGTCCGGAAATACTCGTAGGGATCTTTAACCCCACCTCGCTGGCATCCGTCCGATGTCTTACAGTCATTATCCGTTTCCGGATATAACACAGATATGTGCGCAGCCCCGGGCATGGCCTTAGGATCTATGCCCTTACAAAACCATTTTCCGTCCATAATCCCAAGGGATATCAGCGGATTATCCGTATCCGTGACCACCCGTGCTGGCTTAATGTGTGCCAAAGGGCGGTGCCAATTTTGGTTGTTCCCTTGCGCTACAGTATTCCGGCTTTGTGATCAACTATTTGGACATTGCACCGGAACAGGCCGGCTTTCTGCTTGGCCTTGGCAACACTGTGTCATGCTTGGCCGGCTTTGGCGGGCCCATGCTAATGGGATGGCTAACGCCAACTGTACGTTGTTATACAATAATATGTTTCTCTGGCAATCTCCCCCCCCCGGCCGCCCTATCAATCAATAATATTTCGCCCTAATGCAATCAATAAAATTTCTGGCAATCCGCCCCCCCCCCCCAGGCCGCCCTAATGCATTCCCCGACGAACAGTGTCCCCGAATCCCCGACAATATCTATCCTGTAGAGACGCGGCAAAAGTGAAAAAATCCGAAATCCGAAACCGAAATTCAGACCCGAAAAACTAAACGAAACAGAAATTTCGGCGCGCCGCTGCACTATTATCTTAGGCTTTTTTTGTAAACGGGACCTGGTGATTTTAGCATTGACCGGGATAGCGAGATAAACATCTGGATTGAAGGGGGAAAATTTCGGCGGTAATCCGACCGGTAGCGGAATTAACATCCCCGGATTAAAGGGAAAATCTTGCCTATAATCCTGTTCTCGTCCGAATGAACACTAAGACTTTCTCTCGTCAGGGTTCCAAGTCGGAATGGCTGACCGTGTTCGGCATCACTGAGCTGATCTTGGTGATCGGTGCTCTGGCATTTTGGCTGTTGGCCAGTGCTGAGGTGCAACCATGGGCCAAACAGGAGCATGACAACGACCAAGAGGAGGAATCGATGGGCGGCACCAATCCGGCACATTTGGATGATCCAGAATGCCATAAAGCGATGATGAAGCATTCGGTGGATGCCAACGCGGACATGAAGCATCATTATCCGGTGGCGGCGGCGGAACAGTTGTTGCAGTTGTTGGACAACGACAGTGATCAGCTGCGAATGCACAAGAAGAGTGCCGTCAACCAGCAGGATGAGGCTGGCCTGATCAGCTGATCGCGATTGATTATTGATTGATCAGCGGGTGCGGCGGCAAACATCAAAAGGAAAAACACGGGAGATTTCCACAAATAAATTTTTAATTTTTAACACTTAAAATTCCATTTACCTATGTATACAAATTTAATCAAATTTATACCTACCTATGTGCACAAATTGTATTAAAAATATATATTGGTTTTTTAATAAAAAGGTGCCAATTTTTATTTTGTGTATTTTTGTCTTACCTATATTAGAGCCCCCTGGGCAGCATTTTTTTACTTCCTCAGAAGGTTTGCATCGGCGCCAAATCTTTTTGCCGCACATAGCTCTAGTGACGCTGCGAAAGTTAAAAACCTGAAACCGAAATTCAGACCCGAAATTGAAAGATAAAAAAGCCCGAAAAAACCGAAAATCAGTCCCGAAATCGAAAGCAAAAAAAAAACGGAACCAAAACGAAAGCAAAAAGTTTTCCTAATTTCTCTGCTCTTTTTAAAAATTTGTTTCCGATAGGCGCCGCAGGGAAAATTTTTTTAACTATAGTGTGTTATCTTGAAGAAATTGTAAAAAAAGATCGAAGTTCGGCCAGAAAAATTTTGAAAATTTTTGCGTTTTTTTTCAGAAAACCCATTAAAAAATTAAGTCCGGTGGTGTTGACGAGAAAGCAATTAACCATAGTAGATTCTACGGTATCCTGCAAAAATCCACATTTTTAAAATCCTAAGCCCCCGACATCTCTCTCTACCCAGCCATCCCCGACATTGGTTTTGTCCGTCCCCGAAAGGTCGGGGGGGGGGGGATAAATATTTTTAGCACTAATCCCACCCCGGCTATACCTATGTTTACAATAAATATTTAATTTAATTTGTTGCGCGCTGATCTGTGAGCATGACGAACGCGAATCATCGTCAGACAACGCCGGAAAAAAAATGCGCAATGTGGTGCAAAAAAAGGGCTAATTGCTGTTAATCCCTTCGCCGGTCTCCCGTCTCCACCATAAATTATGGTGGGATAAGGCTGCTCAAGCAGAACACAAATGTCGCGAACAGATATATCCCAATATATCCCCCTAGCCCCAGTCAATCTCGCGCAGCAGCATTATTTCGTGCTAATATCCGCGCAAAAAGCCATTGCAACATGCTCAGTTTTAAACTGATCACCATCAGATCCCAGACAGACAGATTCGCTTACACCCGTAATTAGCCGCTCATACTGATTAAATATATGTTCACAAAACAACATAAGACAATCCTTTTTTTGTGGCAGGAGTGGGAGGCAAAAGTGGCTTTCGGATAAAGCATGGACCCCGCCTTCCCTTAAATATATCCACTTTGGATTTCGGATAAAGCATGGACCCCGCTTCATCTTTGGATTTCTGATAAAGCATGGACCCCGCCCTCTATAAATGTATCCACTTTCGATTTCGGATAAAGCATGAAGCCCGCTTCATGTTGGATTTCTGATAAAGCATGGACCTCGAAATCTCTTAAGTGTATCCATTTTGGATTTCGGATAAAGCATGGACCCCGCTTCATGTTGAATTTCTGATAAAGCATGGACCTCGCCTTCCCTTAAATGTATCTATTTTGGATTTGGGATAAAGTATGGACCCCGCCCTCCATAAATGTATCCATTTTCATTTTTGCCAGTCCCGGGATTAGGGCCTCAGCACTGTATAACCCATTATCCCCCCGCTAATAGCTTCTCCCTCCTCCATGCTATAATAGGTGGACTATGGCTGATTGATAGGTGTTCAAAAAGGATGGGATTTTCAGCAGACGGATCGCCTTCGTTGATCAGTGATTGTCCAGTGGAGTCGAGGATAATCCCTGGCTGCCAATAATGCGATCGCCCCCGGCTGGCAGGAATCCTCCCTCCCTCTCCCACCTTTTCCCGCAAAAAGGCAATTTCTCTATCACGATTAGTCAGTCCATGATTGATCATCATCCGCGGCTGCGCATATCATGTCATCGTCCTCGGCTGCTAGAAATCCCCATCCGCCCTCCCCCTCCCCCAGAAGCCACCATTTCAATCATTATGCACACTTAGTAGTCCAGAGCTAATCATCATCCGCGCCGCTTTCCCATCCTGTGCCATCGGCGTCTAGCCGTATCCAATCCAAAGCCATTTCGCCATCCTGAAATTTGACGGTGGTCCATAATTGATCTTTTAGCGGGTGCCGATCGGGTACCATCCCTGGCACAATCAAATTGTAAATATTTTTACCCTCGAATTAATTTTATAATTGTTTTTAAAATTTTTATTTTTCAAACAAAACTGATTTGTACAAAGTTTTTTTTTTTCAATTTTTTGTTTATTTTTTATATCCATCGTCTCTTGATATTTCCACCCAGAGAAAATTTAATCCCACCAACAAAAGCCGGCTTTCCAGCTATTTTTTTCCTGTATAGTGATCGTACATAAAGCCGTTCGTTGCAATTTTTCCGAGCGCTTTAAAAATAAATGAATGAATTTTTTCAACAATTATTTTGTCTGCCGATTTTCCCAAAACCACTATATGTGTGCACCGTGCGCGACAAAATTTGAATTATTTTTATTTGATCTTCCCCGGCGGCGGCGGCGGCGGTGGTGGATTAAATTGGAGCGAATGTTGCGCTTTGACGATTTTTTAGGCGCAATTTTTGAACGTTGCATTTCGCCCGCCGCACATTTTTGTTTTCGCCGCTCCTAAACCGCCCCCGGCGCCAATTTTCCATTCCCACCCGCCCATTTTGGTTTCGCAAATGATTATAAAATTGACTTTGTGCAAAATAATATAAAAGTTTTTAAATCAAAATGAAAAACATGGCACCGTTTGTTCCAATGGAATAATCTCGGTCATAATGGCACCATGGCAAAATTAAATGAAAAATATGGCACCGTTTTGTTCCAATGGCATTTTTCGGTCATATGGCACCATGGCAAAATTAAATGATAAACATGGCACCCGTTTGTTCCAATGGCATTTTTCGGGCATAATGGTACCATGGCAAAATTAAATGAAAAATATGGCACCCGTTTTTTCCAATGGAATAATTTCGGTCATAATGGCACCATGACAAAATTAAATGAAAAACATGGCACCGTTTTGTTCCAATGGCATTTTTCGGTCATAATGGCGCCATGGCACTTTATTTTACATAGCAATATTTTTCAAAGTTTGAATCTTTCGCTAGAAGCGCTTTGAGTAAGCAGAAGCTAATCGGTTAATCTTCTACTCACAAAAAAGTTAATGATTTTTCAAAAGTGGCACTTTTACAAAACGCCACAGGTGGCACATTTTACAAAAGACTCAAACACCCATGAATTCAACTTTCGAAAAATTCATGGTTGAACAAGGTAGAGGCGCCAATGTAAAGTGTTTGACCGAATTTCAACCATTTCATTCCTCACATCTCCTGCGAACAAAAAGGATGCGCACAACATTTCGCCAAGAGGGCGAGGCGGTGGCACAAATTCAAATATTGAAAGGATGTGAACGCCTTCCCCCACAGCGATCGCCACACAAAAGTTGTGGAGGAAGGAGGCCACTTGAATTTTATGCTGCTGTTTTGTTCAAATCATCTTTCAAACCCGACTCCGCCACTTCTGCTTCTTCTCCATTCAATGCTCCATCAAAAATTTGTGTCAAAGATCAGAGACAAAATTTGTGCCCATAAATCGGTGAACCGTAAAAAAACCAACTAACCTCTTTCCATCTACCGTAATTCCTGTATTAAAGCCCCCCCCCCTGTGATAGAAATCCCCTGTAATAAAGCCCCCCCCCCCTCTCAGGAGGTTTGAAAAATAGAGCCCCCCGGGGCTTTAATACACGAATTACGGTATTTCACCGAAAAATTAAAAAAGAAAAATATTCTAAATTCGAATACTAAATCTCCACCCCTAAAGGTGCAGTATTTTTTCTAATAAAACGCCGTCCCGCCCTCCAAAGCACGACCCTACCCTCTAATAGAACCCCACGTGTGAAGGTATCAACATTGAACCCCATTGGGGTTCTATTAAAGATAAAAGGCTAAAGCCAACAAATCAGTAAAAGGTACAATTCGAATAAAACCCCGCCCCACTTCCAATGCACCTTCCCCCTCTAATAGAACCCCACCCTTATAGATGTATCAATTAGAACCCTATGGGGTTCTATTAAAATACCAAATTGTTTAAAAGGTCTAAAACCTTTTTATGTATTTTTTTTTTTGTATAGCCAAATACTGACGAATACAATTTCACAACCGTTTTTGCGCTTTTGCTGCAATGAAACGTGCCGACATTCAAGGGCTTCGAACTGTGGCCATTTTGGGCGTTGTTTTGTACCATATTTGGCCCGCCCATTTCCCGAGCGGATTTCTTGGCGTTGATGTGTAAGTTGAAAGTTTGGTGCATTTGTCCTACCTTTAAGAAGTATATCGTTTTTTTTCTCTTAATAGAAGACCCCCACTCGATTTAAGTCCCCCCCCCCTCCAATTGACGCCCCAGAAAAATATAGAAAATAGAAAGCCAATCCCATCTCCATTAAAACTAGAGATCGGACAAAACAACAATTAATTGATCGCAAAAAACAATTAATTGGACCTTGGTTGATGAATTCGAAGAAATATCGATAGATTTCAATACCGACAAAATGACACCAATTAATTGATCAATTAATTGGTTGATCCGATTTTCTGAGCTCTAATTAAGACGGCCCAATTTTATTTTTACAGATTTTTCGTCATTTCTGGTCACCTGATGGCCGGATGTCTTGCAAATTTTGTCGGCATCACTACCAAGATGGACAAAGTGTGGAACAAATTGCTCCAATTTTATGGACGTCGTATAAAGCGAATTGTGCCAATGTATCTTGCCATGATTTGTGGCACATTTAGGCTAGTGGAAAAAAATTTTTTAAATTAATTTTTTAATTTTTTTTAGCATTTCCCGCACTATAATGCTCGATTCGGATTTTCAAAAGGCACGCGTGGACATGTATTGGGCACTGGCATTTGTCTCAAATATTCAGCCACTGTTTGACAACCATGACTATTTTGCGGAGGTATTTCTATATAATTAAAAAAAGGAAATTTTATTTAAAATTTGTGTCTAATTTTTAGAATTAATGTTTAAGCGTTTATCTGTTAGTCCATCCGGATAGGATTTGCCTTGGATTTACCTGGGTGGCTGGCTGCTTCCAGACAATGCCTAAATTCTTACCCAACCCCCCCCCCCCCCCCCCTCCTCGGGGCCGGAATTCCGGTTTGTTTTTTTTTAGGTACGAGAAAGAGCTTATTAGACAGGGGGCCTCAAATTGAGGAAGGATTTAGATAATATCTCTTAGGAGGCATCTTTTGCAGGGGACAGCTTCAACCCAAGAGTGGGAACTTCTATTAGAGGAAGTATACGGGTATTTCCAAAATTTTTTTATTCATTTTTGTCCCTGCGGGTGACTTCTATTAGAGGGACTATACGGTAACCAAAAAATTTAATTCATTTTTGTTCCCACGGGGTATTTCTATTAGAGGAAATATACGGGTATTTCCAAAAATTTTAATTCATTTTTGTTCCCACGGGGGGTTTCTATTAGAAGAAATGTACGAGTATTTCCAAAAATCTTAATTCATTATTGTCCCCGCGGGGGACTTCTATTAGAGGGAATATACGGGGTATTTCCAAAAATTTTAATTCATTTTTGTCCCCGCTCGCTCCCCCGAGGTGTTTGCCTACCGCCCTCTCCTGCACTGTTGGTCGCTGGGCGTTGAAATGCAATTCTACCTGTTTGTGCCGTTGGCAATGTTCGCGCTGCTGTCCCTGCGGGGCAAACGCCGGCGCTTCCTGCGCTTTGCCTGTTGCGCTACTGTACTGCTTTTGTCGGTTACTGTACAACAACTGTTCAGCGCCACCGGCGCGTCGCCCGCGGCGTCCTTTGGGCTCGTCTTCAGTCGCCTGTGGCAATTCTTTGCCGGCAT
>JAKKIK010001903.1:0-13505 GCA_024500135.1 Heterodera carotae | reverse complement strand
CTCGGCAACGGATCAAAACCTTGCGTAATGTCCTTGACCAAAATCCTCCGGAATTCAACAATCGACTTCAACAAAATTTCCGTATCGTTCCGGCAATAATTCCTCAATTCCTCGGGCAGATAAAACGGCGTCTCCCTATTCTCGTTATACCTGAAGATTTTATATTTAAAACTGGCATTTTTAAAACTACCTACCATTTCTCAAACTTCTCGAATTTTTCCTTCTTCATTGATCCCGGCGAGTAGTCCTCCATCGGTGGTAAATGGAGCAGGCTAACCAAATAATTCTCCTTCTTGTTGTAGTAATAGGGGAAGAAGGGCTTTTCTTCGCAATCCAAATTAAATGTTGCCTTCATCGCTTCCAATCTCACCGGCATCAATAAACAAGAGTCTCTCCAAACCAATTTTGAATGTTTCTTCGAATTCTGCACCGTAAATTCGTAAATCTTCAGTCCGTTGATCAATGGCATCGGGTTCTTCCCGGTATGACATAAATAGTTAAAAACAAAATGGCCTGAAATAAATAAATTATCACTATTTTTCAAAGTTGGGCCTACCGTCGAATCTCCCGGCATTGTGCGCAAACAAGTATGTCGTGTACTTCTTACCGAAGGCCGACAAAATCCATTCCACAAAGTCTTTCGTCGGTTCGTGTCCCTCGGCCTCACTCCAATCCTTTATCTTCTCGTCCCCGCAAATGAAACACTCCGTCCTGTTCTTGTTGTCACAGCACTCTGTGCATGTCACCCTCACCGAAATGTAATTGATGACATGCTCCTTCTGGTCGTCCTTGTACACTTTATCTTGCGACGTCTCCGAGTCCCAAGCCACAATTCGGTAAACATCCTTCTCTTCCTTCTCCTTGAGTGGCTTAATGTAACATCCTCTCTCCGGGTCATGGCAAATATTGCAAAGCTGGCAATATGTCTCTCCGCATTCATGTTGTTCCTTCTTGCTGAACAAATAAGTTTTGTTACAGTCCACACATCTCTTCCATAGGTTGCAGGTTTGGTGTCCTTGATGGTAATTATAACATTGCTCGTTGTAAAAGAAGCGGTGACATTTCGGGCACTCAATTTTCAGGTCTTCCTTCTTGCATGGTACACCCCCTACTCGGTTGCAGTAATAACATCTCGCCTTGCACTGGAACGTGTGATAGACATCCCGGCTGTAAAAACACTCACACTCAACGCAGAACTTTGCGCCTTTATTGAAAAAGCTCACAAAATTCTTCAGACCATCCCAATGATTGTTTTCCAAAAATATGGGTACAACCGCCTCGCTTCCCATTGGCCCCTTCCACAAAACGCGAATTGATTTTCTTGGGTCAGCCGCCTTCTCAAAAGCCACAATCCGGTATTTCTCCAAATATTTCTGAATCGCCGGCAAATGTTCAACCCCATAACTGTTTTCACCTCCATTGACCCCCGAACAGCGTAAAAGTTCGACTGCCGCCTCCCTTTGCCTCGACATGTTCTTCATAAAACGGTCAAACGACATACGGCCCATTCCTAAATAGTTGATCGATGCCACAACCGCATAAAATAAGCAAAATTTATCATCGTTCTTTATCCTAAAATAAGTTATTTTTGTCTATTATTATTTATTTGCTCACAAAATTCTCTGATGTTCCTTGAATCCAAAATCAAATTTATGAACGTTTCTCGGCCCCTCTCCAGTTGGAAATGTGATGCAGGTGACCTTCATCTCAATCGGCTCCGACAGAAAAATCGTTCGTTTACTATCCTCCCCATCCTTTCCTCCACTTTGCCCCAGTTTGTTGATCTCCTCCATGACGACGTCCGCGTTATTTTGCGGGTAGGGCCGGTATGGCAAATAAAGTGGGTAGTCAAGCCCCGCTCCCATCAGCATCACTCCAAACTTTTCCACCTTCCGCTTCATTGTTTCCTCCGTTTGTTTAAAAGCCGCCGTTATCATCTCATTAATGGCCTCGCGAAGTCGCTCATCAGGTTGCGGCGTATTCGGGTTGATCACAAATTCGGTAACATTCTTCGTAAATCCAAACTTCTCGCACTTGGTGGATTGATGATCAATAACTTTGTACAATTCCTCCAAGTTTCCAATTGAATGGTCGTCCGCCGATGACCCGCCGACTTGAGAGTTGACGTTCGACGACATTTTCAGCAAAATTGGCAATTAATAAAATAATAAGAAGGAGAATTTATTTAATAAACTGCGGAAGTGAGTTTTTAAGAGAGAGATTAATTTGGGTGCGTTAAATTAGCGATATTCAAATAAATGAATGGGGAAGAAGCAGAGGGAGGAGGGGTTTATATAGTCAAAAAATATTGCGAAATTATTCGTTTTGTTTGGCTTGCTTATTTTGATTGACAGCTCCTAATGACCTGGCCGATTGCGAAATAGTCCGTTTGGTTGACAGGTGTGGCTTATTTTGACGGCCAATGACCTTGAGAATAGTTTGGCGGATGATTAATTACTTTTTTGAATTTGATTTGCAGTGAGCAAATTTTAACCGTCTCAAATTTGATTGACAGGTTTGGCTTATTTTGGTTGCCAGCTCCCATGACCTTGCACATTTATGAATGTCGGATGATTAATTACTTTTTTAAAATTTTGAATGTGCTTTGCAGTGAGCAAATTTTTAACCGTCTCAAATTTGATTGACCGGTATGGCTTATTTTGGTTGCCAGCTCCCAATGACTTTGCACATTTATGAATGTCGGATGATTAATTACTTTTTAAAATTTTGAATTGGATTGGGTTTTGTGCAGACAATTTTAGCCGTTGAAATTTCAAATTTGATTTAAAGGTCACCATGATCTTAGAGACCGGGGGCGATTTCAAAATTCGCATTCTTTCTTTATATTTTTTCCATTCGAATTAATTGTCAGATCCTACGAAATGACAGGTAATTAGTTTGAGTGCTGGGGGTGATTTTTTGAATTTGGTTGGAAGTTTGTGCATACAATGCAAAATCGCTTTTTTTAATCCATTGAAATTTTCAAATTCCTAGCTGCCCCCGGCGCATGCCACCAGTGGACCCCTGCCCCTGGCTGCCCCCATCCCCATGGGCATATACCCATCGGCGGACCCCTGCCCCTGGCTGCCCCCAGCCCCGCGGGCACATGCCCGCCAGCGGACCCCGGCCCCTTGGCGTCCCTCCCTCAACTTTCGCTTTTCATTTTTAATGACCTTGATCAAGGGGGGGGGGGGGCGGATTGCACAACTTTTTAAATTTTTGGAATTTGGATGACAAATGGGGGATCAATATTGATAAATTTTTTTGAATTATGGTGACTAAATGGAGGACCAATAATATTGGACAAAATAACAAAATGGGGGAGGGGGGTTATGGTCACCCGCAACCTTTTGGGATTTATCCCTTGAATACTAATACTATTTGAGCATAATACTATTTAATATAAATACATCATATTACACCATCCCCTTCGGCATATCAGCCCCCCCCCTTTCACCTGTTTTAATACTAATACCAATACTTTTTAATACTAATACCTATGCTATTTAATACTAATACAGTCTAATACTAATACTATTTATAATGCTATAATACTAATTAATTTAATGCTTTAATAAAATTTATAATACAATCGATCCCTCTGTTTCTTGCTGTTCCCCCTCCCCTCCCCTCGGCACACATGCCCATCAGTGGACCCCTGCCCCTGGCTGCCCCCAGCCCCGCGGGCACATGCCCGCCAGCGGACCCCGGCCCCTGGCTGCCCCCAGCCCCGCGGACACATGCCCGCCAGCGGACCCCGGCCCATTGGCGTCCCTCCCTCAACTTTCGCTTTTGCACCGCCGCGCACGTTTAGTTTGATTATGACCTTGATCGGGGGGGGGGGAGGGGGGTTGCACAACTTTTTGAATTTGGAAGACAAAATGGGGGATCAATAATTTTGGAAACTTTTTTTGAATTTCGATGACTAAATGGGGGACCAATAATATTGGACAAAATAACAAAAGGGTGGGGATTAAAATGGTTGCCCGCAACCTTTTGGGATTTAATAGGCATGGAATGGTACCCACAACCATTTGATTGGCGGAATATCAAAGGGAAAACTACATCAATAGGTACGGGTTCGGGGCGGCGGGATCAAAAGTGACCCGCTCACTTTTGGTTGGTGTCAAAAGGTTTGGCCTGGGCGGCAAGATCAAGGGTAAGCCATCCCATTAGGCTAGGGGTTTGGCCGCAACCTTTTGGTTGTCGGCAAAGATCAAGGGGAAACCATTTCAATAGGCACGGGCTTGGCCCGCTCGCTTTTTGTAGGCGGCAGAGATCAAAGATGAAAACCTCTCAATAGGCACGGGTTTACCCGTGCACTTTTTGGCACCCGTGCACCCGTGCACTTTTGGAACTATATACTACTAACTACGTCACTTGCAGAGTAATAAGTCAAATTTAAAATGTTCATATACCTTTTTAAAGCTGAACAAGACTATGGAATCTGGATGGATAATGAACAATGTGATGGCTATGATGACAATAAAATTGAAGACTGGATCAAAAGTGCATCCTTGCAAGAACTGAGGAACGACCTTGGGTTTGAAGTTGAATGTAAACAATTTTTGTAGTACTATTTATGAAAAACGTCCAATTTGTTTTAGCAAATGGTAACAACAAAGAACAGGCAAGAAGACCATCTGGCCAATTTTCTAGCGGTAAAATAATATTTCAAACCAATTATTTCCTATGTTGTTGTAGACACCTGTGTTTTTTGCGACAAGAGGCTTGACCCGATGGTTGGATATGGGGAGTTAACATGTGGACATAAGTTTCACTGGGAACAACCTTATTTTGATTGGTAAGACTATATTACTGTTCAAATAAAATTATATATCAAGGTTAAAAATGCCGTTTCAACGTTGCATAAAAGGCACCAAGTGCAAAAAAGAGAAGCTTACAATATTCTGCCAACTCTGCAAAAAAACAACAGGAATGGGCGCACACGAAACAGGCTGCTATTGTAGTAGCGAGAATTCGGTATTTGACAATGTGCATGCTGATGAGTTGGAATTGAAGTAATAATATATTTATCTCTTGCAATTCAAACCCAATATCTCAAGATTGAGAGAAAGTGCTGGAAGGTGCCAACAATGCCAAACATTTCACCCTGGCTACTGTCACTTTTGCCAAAAATTGTTTGTATTAACATCCGAAGGTCCACCGCGTAAAGTGTATTCTCCATGTTGTTCGTCATACTATCACAGAGAATGCTGGTCACTAATCCTTTAATTTTCCAATTAATACTTATAAAACAGGTACTCAAATGCATGCACCTCGTGTCCCAAACCAAATTGTTCTATACTGTGGAGTGGAATTTATGGACATCGATCCCATGTATGTTTTAAAATAATCTGAAATAATCCTTAAAATAGCAAAATTAATTATTTTCAGTTCTGTATGTGGGGTAAACGTTCAGCCGGATACGAAACAGCTTTCGGTTGCACGTGGCAGAATTGGAGGCCGATCAGTTACTAATGCAAAAACAGCTGCGCAATCTGCTATTCTACTTCCACAAATGACACTCCAAACAGCTGAAGCATTACTTATGCCACCTCCGTCGCTTGCGCCCAGGCGATCCAATCGCATTCGTTCAACACCCGCTCCGAGTTTCACGCCCGAGAGAAGGACAATTGTTTTTGCTACTATCACCGATCGGTGTCAGCATTTTGGGCATTTTGGAGTTGGCTGTGGAGCAAAAAGCGCGAATCATCTGCCAGATTATTATGATTCGTTGAAGCAGGTAAAAAAATAATCCAAATCGTTTACATATATAAGTTTCAGACCACTCAACGTTGCCCTTATTGCGGTGGGCTCCTTCTCCCAAGAGAAGCTATTGGCCCTACTGCATTTTCAAAGTGCTGTGCAAAGGGGCGTGTCCATTTACGTCTTCGCTTTGATGACATGCAAAAGCGTCCTAACGAACTCATGGCACTGTTCATCAATAGAAACCAACAAAATATACGATGGCACAACGAATTGATCATCAAATCAATGCAGTACAACGACAACCTGTCGTTTGGCCAGATTCGAATTCAGCGCCAAAGAAATTTCCCAGAGCATCACAGAATTGTGAAATGTAACAACATGATTCAATTCATGCTTTGGGACTTCCGGCCACCGACACCAGATCTGCCAGTTCTGCACGGTCAACTTTACACAATACCGCCCGCTTCTGCAAGAACACGTATCAGCGAAATTTCCACCGAGAAGAAACTTAATGTAATGATCATATCTAAATTTAAATAATAATAAAATCAATTTAGGCGGAGCTTTTGGACTTTTTGTATAAGATGCTGCAGAAACATCATGCCTTTGCCAAACTTTATGAAACCGCAGCTGAAACTTTTTCACGTTTGGATGAGAATGAACAAATCCATTTACGTCTCCTTTTGATCGACACCAACACTTTGGGAAAAGAACTCTCAGTGTCTGATAATGATCGGTCGAACGAAATCAATCCTGCTGATGAGCATAACGCCAGACAAATCCATCCTGGAAGAATAAATATGGAAACGATAGACGGCAGCAAGCTCGTAGCTCAGGTCAGTAGACTTAAAATTTACTTTAATGTGATGAATTTAAGTTCTATATGGATGATGGCTCCAATGTCCCGCCTTCACACCAATACGATGTTGTTTTGACCGGAAGGCAGGGTTCAGGAAAACGAGAAATGAAATGGTGGAACAGAAACGTCGACCCGACTCTGTTTCCATTGCTATTTACTCGCGGGCAATTCGGATTTGGTATAGCGTTTCTTTTTTTATACAAGTAATTTTCTCATTTTAGAATATGGTGTCAAATTAAGACTACCCGAAGGTGAACATTTCGATCCAAAGAGTCGCCAACTTCGAGACATCAATGACAACATTGTCGAAGATGACATTGTCTTGGGCGAAGAACAAGAATTTTTAAGCCCTGAGCTGGAAAGGCAATTCCATCGAAGGGACAATGTTTCCCGTGCGCAATGGTTCCGATACATGGCGCAGAACCGAGGGCAAAACTGGAACGACCAACACTTTTTGTGGGACTGGCATGATTTGGCACAACTATATGTCATCGTGTACAACAACCGAATGGAAGCGCAGAAGGTGCAAAAGATAAAGCAACTGCAAGGACAACGCAGACTTGTGCGCTCAAGAGCCCTTCTCGGATGGCTTGAAAAGTTGCGCGACCAGCAAGGTACTCAAGAGCATCAAAATTCGTTAATCATCGTTTTTTATTTAGGCTTGACTGGACCAATTGGCCAAGTGTATATGACGGATGTCCACTTTCGTGGCTCCAGGCAATATTACCAAAAAGAATATGCAAATTGTATGACCATCTGTCGTGAAATCGGCAAACCAGACGTTTTTCTGACGTTTACAATGAGTCCAGACTGCCCAGAATTGGACGAAATGCTGTCATGCGGTCCAGACGGAATTCGTCAACAATGGTACGATCGACCAGACATCGTTTGTCGCTTATTCATCGACAAAAGAGATGAAATGCTTGATGACCTTGTCAAAAGGCATGTACTTGGCACCGTCAAAGCGTGGTTCTTTGCGCTTGAGCATCAGCTTCGGTAAGAAAAAAATATCATGTACAGTGTTGCTTAAACTTTGTTTCTTCAGTGGTCTTCCTCACATGCACATTTGTCTTATGTTGAATTGGGACTGCATTGCGCTCACCGGAAAAATTAACACAAAAGAAGACTACATGAATGAGTACATTTGTGCGGAGATACCAGCCAAACCGAGTGGTCGGTCAATTGAAGATCGGTTACAGCTCCAACTGTACAATACCATCACAACAAAGAACATTCACACCTGCACTGAACAACGTTGTTTGGTTGATGGAAAGTGCAAAAAACATTTCCCGGTAATTAAAATGAATCCCTTAAACAAAAGTATAAATATCTGTATAGAAGCCATTCTCATACGATTGCGTGTTTTCCGAGAATTCATACCCACGATACAAGCGCAGACCTCCAGCTCCGAGTCAGTCAGCAAAACAACAGGACCCTGACATCTACGGCAATACATTCTCGTATAAAAACAAAAAGGGACGGTTGATTGAAAAAAACAACTCGCACGTTGTTTCTTTTAATCCATTCCTGTCAGCGAAATACCGATCACAGTATGTTGTTAATAAAATTAAATTAAACATTTATCTAGCTTTTATTTTTAGCATCAACGTTGAATTCATCGCTGGTGACGGGTGTACAAAATACATATGCAAATATGTTATGAAAGGTGCCGACATGGCTTTCGTACGCGTGTCCGAAGAAGGAACAGAAGGAAAAGTTTTGCGCTATGACGAATTCAATCAGATCAGATTGACTCGCTACATTACATCGATGGAAGCCTTTATGTCGCTATGGGGAGTGCCGTTGGTTCAGCGTTCACACCAAGTATATACAATCGTTATATAAGTTTGGATAGACTATTTTGAAAACAGGTTGATGAGTTGGATGTTCATGGACCAGACGGTCACCGAATTGCCGTAGAGCAAGGATTTGAGGACGAGGAGGAAAACAAAAATGCAATTTGTGAGGCGGCTCAGGCTGAGGAAGAACGGCGAGCCAAAGGGACAGAGCGCATCACTCAGCTGACTGCCTATTTTATGTTCAACAAAACACGTCAGGAGACAGGGCTTTCACCAATGGAATTGACATACGCAACCGCATTTAAAAAGATGTGGTACGATTCGCAAAAAAGGCGGTGGTGCCTTTACATCAACGAGGGAAGAGCGGGACACAAACTCTGCCGACTCAAATCTGTTTCACCTGCCAACCTCGAACTTTTGGTGTGTTATATATATCTTATTCTTCTAACCCAATTTAACACCAAGGCTATCCGTCTACTACTTTTTGTTGTCAAAGACCCGGTAAACTGGACTTCATTGCTTACGCATAATGGCCATGCTCACTATACGTTCATCGAATCTGCCAAAGCCCAAGGCCTTCTAAATGACAATCACATCTGGAAGCGAACAGTTTTGGAAGCTTTTGCGACAAAAAAAAGCATTCGGCAGAGGATACGTTGGCTTGCAGTGCTTTTCGCAACTGCTAATCTGACAAATGCGGCCCAATTGCTTGATGAAATTTTGAACTTGCCGGAAGAATGGCTGGTCAACACACGAGTTGCTGGTCGCCCGTTCAAAGAACGACAACAGTACGTCTTAAATGCACTGGAGTGGTTCTTGCGGGCTCATGGAGTGGAAACCGACGACTTGGCTCGTGAAGACGGCAGCTATGAATCGGCTTGCGAACACATTGGCCTTCCTAGACCTGACAATTTCATGATGATTTCATCTGAAACATATGTCCATGTAAAAATTGTTTCAGTCTAATTATAATTATAATATAATTTAGCTTCAATTCTTCCGTGATGATGTAATCAACGCGCGCTTAGAGCCTGAGTTGAGAGACCCCCACGGAAGTCGGTCTATGCGAAACCGATACTTGGACATATACCAAAATGGACCGCATCCAAATCAGGAACAAAAGGACCTCATTAAAGAAATTTATGACGGAATGACCGATGCGCGATACGTCCTCAACGGAGAACAAACAACTTTTACTCCGCATGTTAACAGACTTTTCATGGTCACGGGCGAAAGAGGAGCTGGAAAAACATTTACTTACAACGTAATTGACAACAATTTAATTTTAAGCAGTATCTATTTTAGAAACTCATTGCTCTTTTAAAAGCAACTGATTTCAACTTTTTACCTATGGCTGCGACTGGGATCGCTGCTGAACTTCTTTATGAGGGTCAAACTGTGCATAAGAGAATCTGCCGCCGCAAACACATTGATGCATCAACCCCGTTGAGTGTTGATGCGGATAGCAATTTTGCCGAAATGCTCCGACGTGCCCATGGTCTACTGATAGACGAAATAAGTATGCAGCATAAGAACGTCATTGAATTTGTGGACAAGCTTTTGCGGAGCGTTGCGCCAAATCAATACCTTCGCGGCATTCCTTTTGCTGGAAAAGTAAAAGAGAGTTGTTTAAATAATATTCTAACATAATATACCAAGGTTGTGGTATTGGGTGGAGACTGGAAGCAACTGGCACCTGTGATACCAGGCGGCGGTTCTTTGGATCAGATGAATGCGTCTGTTAAATTCTCCACTCTCTTTAAACACTTTGTTACTCGCCGCCTTCTCTGCAATCATCGACTGAGTCCTGGACAAGATAACTACAGAAAGTTTGTTCTTCGCGTTGGAACAGGACAAAATAACAACCAAGTTCACCGAATACGTCTCAATCCTCAAATGTGCATCTCTGATCGGGAATCATTGATCGAATTTGTCTTTCCTAACAATATGCTGAACAACCCGCTCGAGAATGGACCATCGTTTGGCGGTTGTGCCATTCTGTCTCCTCTCAACAAGGAGACGTTTGAACTGAACAACATTATTTTGGTGTGTCCGTTATGTGTAACCAATTACATTCTTAAAAACTTAGGATCGAATACAAGGGGCGGAAAGAACTTACATTGCAATTACTCAACCTGTTTCGGATGATACGGGACTGAATGAGTTGAAAAACGCAGCAGCTGATGCCAATTATGAGAACCTGCAGCGCTTCACACCGGCGGGAATTCCGGAACATTTTTTGCGCATCAAAGTTGGTGCAGTGATGATGATAACCATCAATGTTTCAATTGCAGACGGGTTGTGCAACGGTAAATGTTATCGAATATTATAAATATAAAAACATAACTGATATTCTTTAGGAACACGCGTTCAAGTCTTGCCTGGACCAAACGGACTTCTTACCGACCACATCATACGCTGCCGTATTTTGACTGGAAACAAAAAAGGAAAGCAGCATGATCTACATGCAGCACGTTTTGTGTTTGGTGGCGACCCGGTTGCACCACATGAAGGACCAATAAAGTGTGAACGCATCCAGTTTCCACTCAGACCTGGAAGTGTCATGACTATAAACAAGTCACAAGGTAAATGAAATTTATTAGTCTTAGAACCGAAAAACACTTGAATGAACTTTTATTCTAATGTTAGGCCAAACGTTGTCTCGCGTTGGAGTGCTTCTTGACCAGTCGCAGTGTTTTTCGCACGGCCAACTCTATGTAGCTTTGTCACGTGTGAAGGATGCAGCAGGAATTCGGATTTGCACGAAACATCCCCAATTGAAGATCAAAAATGTCGTCATGCAAGAACTCTTGGATAATGAAGACCTGGAAAATGCTCAAACTGGAACAGAAGTAATAATATAATAGGCATTGTAGTTTTTACCAAGAAACAATTCAGGACACGACAGCCTTCTTGGATGACAACGAATCAGATCATGAGATAAAAATGGACGTTAACAACAATTATGAAATTCCAGCACCATCAACTTCATCAACACAACACTATATAAGCACGATCACACAATCACCATTGGACCTCAAAAATGTGTCAAGGACACACTTGAGCAAAATCAAAGTGGTCAAAGGCGACATAACACTGAAAAAAGTGGACATGATCGTGAATGCAGCCAATCCGAGACTGCAAAAGGGTGCAGGAGTCGACGATGCCGTGCACAGGGCATGTCTGCCAGAAATGGATCGCCTTATACAGGCCCTTAAAATTTTACATATGTCAAACGGTTGTGACTTCCCAGCTGGCTGTGTTGTTGTCACAGAGGCATACGGACGCCTTCGCAATAACACTGAATGTATTAAGATTAGCATTTCTGCGAAATGAATTGTTTATAGACATTGCTCATGCGATTGGCCCAAACGTGCAAGGTCGCATTCCAACTGACGGTGAAATCACTGCGCTGAGAATGTGTTATGTGCGGTCCTTGGATGCGTTAATTGACAAAAAACGCTCAACAATTGTAAGCAGTGTGTTAGGCAAATTTTTTAAACCCAAACAATTAGGCGTTTCCGTCAATTTCCACGGGTGCATTTGGGTTTCCGCAAGCTGCCGCAGCAAAAATTGCTCTTGAAGCAGTTCTCCATTGGTTGACCGTCAGCGACAATTCGGATGACGTTCACCGAATCGTGTTTGTTTGCTTCAAAGAATACGAAGAACAGTTGTGTTCAAAACTACTGCAAATGGTAACTAAAATTTTGTTTGAGTTGATAATCCTTTCTTATATACAGGCTAAACGTTCCATTGGTCAGTCTTGCGAGCCAACACCGCGGCGTCCTTCAATAAGCCACGTCGCTGTAATTCCTCATAAAGCAACAAAGCTTAAAGAAGTTGATGTGGTAATTAATATTTTGTTAATTTTTAATATATTAAAAATGTAGGTAGCACCACCTGAAACCAACAGTGTTCCTTTGGTTACAACTCAACAAATAACATCCACCGTGCCTTATTGCTACAATGTCATTGGAGATGGAGACTGCTTTTACCGGTTTTAAGCAATTTGAAGACAGCAAAAAGGAAGGCTTTTCAGAGCGGTTTGCTACTCATTGTTTCGTGTTGACGAATCATCAAGCTCTAATGCTCTTCGAATCGCAGCTGGCAGAACGTTGAATACCATCGTTAACAACACCGACTTCTACCCAAGGAAACGCCATCGAACACATGCTGACTTCCTTGTGGAACTTCGGTTGGCTCTGCTGGCATCTCCATCCGCCGAAGTGCAGAATCAAAGCCTCACGAACTACGCTGAGCACATTACAAAATCTGCTCAAGGCATACCCGGAACGGCGCGTTGGGCTCAGCTTGCTGATGCACACACAATTGCTATCCTGCTTCGTCGGCCAGTTGTGATTTTACGACCGATTGCTGAACAAGAAGCACTCCTTCGTTTGCGTCCTCAATGGAACAACAGATCGGTACAACAACGCATTGACGTCTATTTTCCGGATGGAGAATATATGGTAGAAAATATAGTTCTTTAGCAAAAAAAATTAATCTATTAGGGCAAAACATGTGACGTCGAACATTCGAGTTTAAACAATTTCGCAATGCGTCGTCACGGGCGTCAGAACACTGTCGTGGAGAGAGCCGTCGTGAATGCAGTCGTTATTTGGTTTGATGGCATTGGTCACTTCCAGTCCATCGTCTTTGTAAGAATACAATGCTTCTAATATTCTTAACGTCTGTCACACATAAAGGACTCGAATTTGCCATGTTCGTCGGCGGGAAGCAGTTTTATCACCTCGGAGGAAATTGAAATACCGCCCAATTTTTTAAGTGTTATTTAATTATGTTTTTCGTTTTATAGTTTAGTTAATATCATTAAATCTACTTCACATTTCACTTTTTTTATGTTTCATTTTATTGTTTTGTAATATTTATTTTAGCTTTATTTAATATGTATTATTTTTTTTTTGATGTATTATTGTTTTGATTTGAAGTAAGTTCTTTGCGCATTGTTTAGAAAAGTAATTAAACACATTATGCTCTGTCCTTTTGGGACGCATAGTATTATCAGTTCTTTGTCGGTTTACACACCATGCTCTGTCCTTACGGGACGCTGGTTGTGTATACCGAATTGAAAGAAAGGTAGGGTCGCATAGTATTATCAGTTCTTTGTCGGTTTA
>JAKKIK010001902.1:0-13509 GCA_024500135.1 Heterodera carotae | reverse complement strand
GGGTGTCGTAAGCATATTGGCGGATTTATAAAACGCGACTGGCGGATTTATAAAACGCGACTGGGTGGCGGTTTTTATAAAACGCGCAAGCACCGGGCTACAGTACATTGGTGTAATTGTCTTAATGACATTATTAGTGCTTATTAGTATGAATGATAATCACTGTGTACACTTTAATAACATGCTTTTTGGTTTGGTTTCCCTGGCGGGCAAAAACGGCGTTGCGTTGACAAATGGACGACCACCCCACCCCCCACGGGGATGGCACCACAAAAACATATAATTATAATTACAATTTATTAATTTAAAGTACAGTAATTTGCAGTTTAAAATTATTTTATTGAAATTTTCCAATTATTTAATACATTTAAAATTTACAAAATTTTCTTCAAATAATAATGCGCAAAAAAGTGCCAGTCAGTTACAAATTGGGCGACTGATGACTGCGCATCCGCCGGAACACTAAATTGAAATGATTTATACATTTAATTACGCTCCACAAAAAAGTGCCATCATCGACAGACGAAAGGAAGAAAATGCCGATGGATGTGTGTGCTAATGTTGTAGGGCGCGCCGCCAAATGAGAAGCTAGCCACGAGCGGGGGTGGACAGGGCGGGGGCAGGGGGAATGCCCCCGTAGGGGAAAATGGCATTAGCATAGACACACACAGAACAAACATTGAGTGAGTGGGTGGGCCCTGCGGCGCTGGTGGGGCCATTCTGTCCAAAGTTGCTTCTTGTGGCTCCCCGGGGGCAAATTTGTGCGCCAAGCGTAAACTTCGCCGCCGGCATCCCAACACTGGGGACCAATGCACAAACTGCCCATGCTGCGTGTGCCCGTGTTTAACTTCCTCATCAGCAGAACATAAATTAGGCGTGCCGCCGGCGACGGATAAACATTTTGCCAATCAAATTTATCAATTCCAAATTTTAAATTAATCAGGCAATTACCTACCCGGATTTCCTAAATTAATCCCCAACTGAAATAGAGTACCCCTTGAAGTAAACTCCCCCTCCCCCTCCTTGAGGTGCTACGAAAGTCTCCACGGGGACTTTAATTTAGGAAATACCGTCGATAATTACAATTCAAGAATAAAGCCCTTGCCCCCCCCCACGGATTAATTTTCAACACTGCTTGAGGGGGGGAATACATTTTAGGGGTCCGGGGATTTTTTTTTGGAAGTACGGTAGGTTTAATTCAGTATCATGCTTTTAATATAAATCCCTGAGGGTTTTAACGCAATTTAACTGATTTTTGGCTAATCATTTTTTTGACATTTTTGTGGGTTTCTTTTTTTTGCAAAAATGAATTTTTTAAGAAAACTGAAAATTGTAAATTTTCTATTTTTAAAGCCGATTAAAAGTAAGAATTTAAAAAATTCGATCAAATAAGTTCAGCTCCATTTTATTTGTCAGGAGGCAATGCATTTTTTTGGCCCTCAAATTCGATCCCGTGAACGCGCAATCCCTCTGATCTGGTCACCGAATTTTTGAGTCCTCCTACCCGACCCGGTCTCCGATTGCTCCGGTCTCCGACCGGTTTGTACGATACCGTTTTCCGGTATTTGGTCTAAGCCCGTATCCAAAAAAATTGTTGGGGGTGCGAAATCGACGCAGGCGTTGAATACGACTTCCTGAAATTTGACACCTGCTGGAAAACTGGACACATTTAGATCAGAGGTATGGTGACTCGAACCCCATTAAAACTACCGTATTTCCTTTATTAGACGCCCCACTTCGAATTGACGCTCCCCCTCGAGGGGGTATTGAAAAATAGACGCCCCTACGGTATCTCTTTTTTTATTAAAAATGTGAATTATGTATCTGTATATTTTAAATACTAATGGGTTGTCATGTTTTCTTGAGTTTTGCATAATCATTGAGACTCGTACATTTTACACACTTGTTTCGGATCTTCCAGAGTCGGATTGGATTTTCTGGCACCCATTGAGCCCTCGGGCGCCATCGGCCATTCATTCATTCACATTCTTCCCCCCCCCCATTCATCACACACAAATTCCTTCCAATCCATCATTGGTGTAAATGACAAACACACGCCCATTCGTCCCCTTCCCCCGGGGGCATCCGCCGCCAAAAGTTCGCTCGCCTCCGGCGCCGCCGTACTCTCTTTCTCTCTCTCTCTCTCTCTCTCTTCTGCTGTCTGCTGATTGATCAACCAACATTTTTTTTTCCTCCCCTCGGGGGCTTTCTCAGTTAAAATTTACGTTCATTCAGCGATGCTTTCTCATCCCTTATCTTATCATTTCCACGACTCCATTACCATTACCTTGCCAATGCTTTTAGCATCACACAACAGTGGGGGGTTGATCACATTTTGCTCGATCAGATCCAGATCCCCGCCGACTGTCGGGGTTCAATCATAAAAGAGGGCTCAATTATAGTAGGGGGGGGGGGGGTATAATATGTAGAGGTAAGGTTAATTTTATAAAATAATTTCACTTGCATGTCCTTTTTCCTTAATTGTGCGCGACCCGCCGAAGGTCCCGGCCCCGGTTTTCCCAAAATTCCCGGCCCGATTTTCAAAAATTTTTGGTCCCGTTGGGCACTAATTCACCAACCTCTCCCGTTGATAAGGTAACAGAATTTAAAAAAAAATTTTAATTTCATGCACTTTTTCCTCAAATTGTGCACGACCCGAAGGTCTCGGCCCCGGGTTTCCCAACATTCCCGGCCCGATTTTCCAAAATTTCCGGTCCCGTTGGGGACTAATTCACCCACCTCTCCAGTTGGTAAGGTAACAGAATTTAAAAAAAAGTTTTAATTTCAGGCACTTTTTCCTCAAATTGTGCAGACCTGATTTCCCAAAATTTCCGTTCCTGAAATTGGACACTAATTTGCCCACCTCCCCCCCCCCCCTCCCCCGAAAAAACCATTTTTTTGTTGTAGGCCCTCCAAAGAGAATATGCTTCGCAGGCCCATCCCTTCCAGCGGCAGCAGGTGCCACCTTCCGCCACGCCATCGTTCCCGACCTCATTTCTCTCCACCCACCGGCGAACTTTTTTTTTTACATGCCGTCAAATTGTTTTCAATCCAACAGCAACGGCAGCGTGTAGCTGCCAGCCGGGGTCCGGGTAGCTGCCAGCCGACCGGGGGGACCGCCCGCTAATTTGCATTAATTTGTATGCCGCCGCGCCTGTCCATCGTTTTGTCCGTGTGAGAGTGAGTGAGTGAGTGTGCGTGTGTAGAGGTGCCAAAACATGAGGGCACGGGGGGCACCGGCGGCGGCAACAAAAGTGCCAACTATCGCTGCCACTGGCGCCTCCACCTCCAAGCGCCAAATCGACGCCGCCGCCGCAAAAAATTTTGCTTAGCCACCGCCCCGCGCTGGCGTTTTGCCGCCAGGCGCCATGCCACCATTTAATTTATTTTTTTGGTGTGCCATTGAAAAAAGTAATTAGGGTAGGGTTGCTGGTGCCCGACCGATAGACACTTCAGCAGAGGGATGTTTCGGGGTCATGGGGATGGGCACACATTTTGAGGGTTGGGTGGACGACCATCGGCGGGAATGGCATGACAGACAGGGATGGGCACGTAATAATATTTGGTAAATGCCATGTTTGGTGCTGGGATTAGCATTTCGACAAAAACCGATACCGAATTCCAAAAAATATTTTGACACGGTATTGATACCGGTTCCGCGGAATTACCGATGCCATGTCCTAAGCGGCTTTTAAAATAGGTATTAATAAAGCCAAAAACCCCAAAGTGCCAAAATAATGTTAAAAATTGGAAAAATCCACTGAATTCCAAAAAAGAATCAATCTTTTAAAACTGTCATATTTTGTCATTAAATTAAAAATTATTTTTTGAATTTTAGCTGGACAAAAAAACTTAATTTTTGGAGTGCTCTTTTTAAATTTTGGAAAATTGGTTCTTTACGCGTGCCTTTTTCGAAAAAATTGGTTTAAAATGTTATAAAAAATTGACGTGAAACCAAAAAAAAAAAATACATTCGCATCTTTTTGGCACTTTTCCCTGTTTTAGCATCTATTTTTTTGTAAAATTTTGCCAACTTTTTTTAGAAAAAAAAATAACTTTAAAGGGTTTTATTTTCGGAAGTACGCTAGTCATTTTTCGAACATCGTTCGTGTTCATTCGTTTACATCCCTTCGGGGCCCATTGAAACAAAAATTTTTTTTTCGTATTTATGCAAATTGGCAAATATTATTAATACAAAATTTGGTTGTTCTAAAGCAGCGGTTGTCTGTCTGTTACACACGGCGATTTAAAATTAGCATATTGTAAATGGATGAACAAAAAAAAAAGGCAATAGCGAAAAATGGCATTTTTTAGGCCTCTAATAATTCTTTTTCGCTTCATTTTTAATTTGTTTTAATGCGTTTTTTTTGTTTTATGAAGTTATAGTATGCTTATATTATATGTAAAATAATATGTCCTTTTTTGGGTGGTTTTAGCCCCAGACCATATGGCATTTTTCGATTTGCAGCATTTTTAGGCAAAGTGCCATTTTAAATTTTTTTAGTCCTAAGCCAAAATTCAATTACCGTAATTTATAAAATAAAGCCTCCGGGAGCTCTATTTTCAAGCCTCCACAAAGGGGGGGGGGTGTATATTTATTTCAGGGGGGCTCTAATCAAGGGGGACTCCGGTCACGCGCCCGATGGAACTCGAACCCACGACCTTCGCCAAATCCGGCGGCAGATGCTCTACCAACTGAGCTACGGGCATGCCTTTCACGCGGCGAAAGTGAAAAACCCGAAAACCGAAACCCGAAACCGAAAGTCAGACCCGAAAACCAAAACCGAAAGCTAAAAACCCGAAAACCGAAACCGAAATTTCGGCCACGTCACTCACTACCTTTCAGCGGTCTTCCATGTCCCTTGTCCCACTTTCTCCCCCACATCCCCTCTTCTTCAAAGGCATCACGCTGTTTCTCGATTCTTGGGTATCGCAAATGCCGATCACCCAATTTTGTGTCCATCGCAATTCGCATTTTATGATTTCCTATATCCCTTGCAAAATTCCATTTTTCGGATTTTTCCGGGATTTTGTAACCCCAGACAAAATGCCATTTTTCGAATTCTTCATCAAAAAAAAATGAAAATTTTCACACAAAATTTGCCCTTCGGAAAAAAAAACACTTAACAAGATTAATTTGAGGAGTATTTTTGCCTCGGGCGGCGGGGGTTGGCTGTTCCCTCCCACCCACCAACCGATCCCACTTGGGGGCAGAAAATTTGAGACGGGGACGGGGACGCTCAAGGAAATCCGAGATCTTCCTCATCAAGGACCAACACCGGCGTTGGGATGTGCCCCCACCGCGCCGCCCCATTGCCTCCCCCAAGGAAAGTGCCGACAATTTTTTGTGCCATTTGTTTTTTCCCTGCTGATGAGGGCACACACACACAAATAGTTGGAGTGGGCCAGGAGTAATAAAGCTATGGACTAAGCAGCTTTATCTAGGTTGCTTAGAAAAAATTTTCGAAAATTTTGTGCCCCTAGGCCATTTTTGAAAATTTTTTGGTGCATCACAATATATACCTAACCCTTACAATCAAGTTACCTAGGTGTGCTTTTTGTTTTTTTGGCATCCTTTTTCACAAGTGTACCCCTACAGCAGGGATGCCATCACTAAAATTTAAAAACCGGGCGAGCGAGTTAAAAAACCGCGCAATTGCAAAAGCACGGCACGGACTCCACAAAACCGGGCAAATGCCCGATTTTTCAGGTAAAATGATTCCTTAACCGCTGCCCTGTAGTTAGCAAAAACCGAACGAAAAAAATCGGGGAGTCGAACCCTGGCATTGCCACGAACACCGGGAGTCCCGATTAGAAACCGTTTTCTTTTCTACCCTAATTAAAAGAGAGCCAGCAAAACCTAAAAAAAAAAATCGTTCCATTTTCTGCATTTTTGATGAGCTGAACGATGTGTGTCTGCCCCCGCCCCGGGGGCCAAAGGCAGCGGCGGCGGCAATATATTCCCCGGGGGCGGCTTTGTCTTTGGGGGCAGCCGCCTTCGCTTTTCTCTCCCCCTCTCTCTCTCTTTTTCTCCCCTCGCCGCCGGGTACAATGTTAAAATTGGGCAATTTAAGGGCGAAGAAGAAAAGTTTTCTGCCGCCGCTTTTTTCGCTGTTCACTTTAAATCCCCCCCGCCCCCCGCCCTCGCCACGCCTCAGGGGCTGCCCTGGTGATGAACAAAATTTTGTTGTTTTCTGTGTGGGGGTTGACTGGCGTTTAAAATGTGAGGAGAAGCTTATTTTGTATACCGCTCCCCGGGGGGGGGGGGGAGACATTTTCCAAAATCTGTGTGCCATTGTGCGTGTCCCCGTTTCTTGGCACCCTCGCGCCCCCCGCTCCCCCATCTCATCAGGCATGAAACGACGAGTCAACCCGAGTGTCACGGTAGCGATTAATAGGTTTTTCCAAAATTTTTCCCCGGCTTTTTTGAGCCCTCAAATCTTGGTCCATCGTGTCCCGAGTCTCTATTAATTTGGAACTGATCTCAAGCACTAGATGTCTGAGTCTCGGTGTCAAAGTGTCGGCGGGCATTGAGTCTCAGGGAATTTGGGCCTCGCTCGAGGTTTTTCCAAGTACCCTCCTCCCCCCTATTTCAAGTTCCAAATACCTACGCCCTCCCTCCAAATCCTGGATCTCCCGCCCCCCCAAATCCTGGATAAATCCTTGGAGTTGGCGCCCAACACAGAATTGACCCCTACCGCGATGCGGTGTGCCATTTTTGGTTATATACTTTTCACCACCAGCAGCATTCATCCCCCCAAGGCATACACACAACTCAACGTGCCAACCTTCTTTTCGCCCCCCGGGGGGGAGAAGGCGGGCGGAGGGAGGGGCGGGGGGACCTCATTAACTCAATTTACACGCCTTGGGGCAGCCGGCGGGGCGATGGTGCGACTGACGGACAACAGTAGACGCGGCGGCGCAAAAATCCGTGTGCCGTGCCAAGCGTATAATGGGTGAAACAAAAAAAAAAACATTTTTTTTTCAGTCTTTTAAAATTTCAAAACAAAAATAAACGTCTTAAATTTTTTTTTTTGTAGAATGGTTGTGAAATATCTAGGTATCTGACCTGAAAAATTAAAATTCGTTTTTAGTGTTCTTCGGAATGTGACAATTACTCATAAAATAGAGCCCTCGGGGGCTTTATTTTTCAACCCTTCTTAAAAATGGGGGCTTTATTTCATGGGGGAGGCTCTACTTCAGGGGGTCTCTATATTCCAACCCCTCTCAAGAGGTGGGCTTTATTTCAGGAGAGCTCTACATCAAGGGGGGGCTTTATTTTAGATCGGATTGGCGGTCAATGCCCTTGAAAATTTTCTGGAAATGTTTTTTATGAATTATAAATTTTTGTCGTAATTGGAGATCCTAAATTTTTCACGTTAAGGCCCATGGGTTTCTTTTTGATTCCCCCCTCTAATTGAAGACCCCCTTAGAGTGGGGTTGAACATATAAGACCCGGGGGTGTTCTATTAGAGAAAATAGTTAGGCATATAAACTTGTAAAAATTTGTCGTCAAAAAATTTTAATTTTGAATATTCCTATATAATTTCTCCTCGGTTTGTGTGTATTGAAAAAACCCGACGAAAATTGACTGGCATCGGCACATTTGTTGGTTGACAATGAACAAAAAATGCCATTATTTCCACGGCACTTTGCCATAATTCAATTAATTTTTTTTCTGCGATTTTTGTGTGAAGGTTTCAAAACATTTGCATAAATTTATGTAAATCATATGCTATTACACATTTTTCTCCGAAAAATTTGGCGTCATTTTTTGCATTTTACGAAAATTTACATAATTTTTTTCTTCCCTTTTTGTCCCCCCCCCCCATTAAAATGCTGTAATTTTGCTTCCATTTTTTTTTGCAGTTCGTGTAAATTTTGTAAAAAATTTTCGAAAATTCTAGCGATTTTTTTGGATAGGGGTTCGAAGTTAACCCAATAATGGAGTGTAAGATTCGTAAATCAGTGACCCTGAAAACATTTGGAAACATTGGCCATATCTAGAGACCGGTCAATACAATTAATTGGGCCATTTCAATTAATTGAAACAATAAATGGGTCAATTAATTGATCAATTAACTGGTTGATAAAATTGGCTAAGTATCAATAATTTTTATTGAATCAATAAATTGGCCAATTAATTGATCAATATATTGTTTGGTTTCCTTCAATTAATTGTCCCTTCAATTAATTGTTATTATCAACTAATTGAGCACCGAAGGACCAATAAATTTGTCAATTAATTGATCAATTAACTGTTTGACCCGATTGTCCGATCTCTAGTCATATCTCTCTTTATTGCTGGGTTGTCTACTCTACCCCTTAATAGAGCTCCCCCCCCCCTCTTTGTTTGATGAGACGAAAAAATGATCTTTGGTGAACTAAAATAGGTAACTTTTGGAAATCAATTCCTGGATCGTAAGCCCCTTTTTGGCACTTTCCCCTTTTTTCTTAAATTAATTCAAAAATTGTATGCCTCAAGCATTGTCCAATTCTTAATTTTTCGTAACAAAATCCCTAAAAATGCCTTTGGCAAGATGAGAGCGAGAAATGTGCCAGGTTCAGCGAACTGAGAGATGTGTCAATAAAAGCAAAAATTCCCATGAGAGATTCCCCCGAGGCGAAAAAAAGCGAATGAATTTTTGCCTTCCTCTGCGTCTCTGTTCAACCCCCCCAATAATATATTTATGGCACTTCTTTGTGCCATTCATTTTCCGCCCTCCGACTGTCCGTCCATTTATCAATTTATTTTTTAACCTTTTGGCATTTTGTCTGCCGTTTTTTTTTGGGCGGCGGCCAACGAAAAATTTTGTTGTGCTTCACACAGACTTTTGACTCCTGCGGCGTGGGCGGCACGGCACACAAACAAAAATTGCTTCCGGCACTGGGCCGGCGCCGCTGCCGCTCATTTTTCAGTTCGATAATTTGGCAATGAGGAGCGCCAGTGCCGATGCCCCCTTAAAGCGCAGATATTTTTTCCACCTCTCTAACTTTTTTAATTTTTCATTGACCTCACCCCCCCTCAAATTGAACCCCATCCCCTAATAGAATGCTTTCCTCTAAACAGAACCCAATCCTTAATAGAATACCATCATCTATTTTACATTAGCCTCTCACCCCCCCCTCAAATTTAATCCCATCCCGTAATAGAATGCCATCCTTTAACAGAACCCCATCCCCTAATAGAAGAATGTCATTCTCTATTTTTTCATTGACCTCACCCACCTCCCCCCTTCAAATTGAGCCCCATCCCCTGATAGAACGCCATTTTCTAAAAGCATCCCATCTCCTAATAAAATGCCGTTCTCTAACAGAAGCGCCGCGCACAAGCCATGGTTTTGACAGGATGACAAAAAAAATAATTCCGTGGCATCCGGGACTTCCGGTTTCAAAAAAAAAAGAATTTAACGTGTCGGCTACGGAATATAGAACTATTTTAATTAGCTTAAACATTTGTAACTGGGATAACCCCCCTGGGTTATCTTTTAATGCCTTTTCAACAAATTCAAATTTTGGATATTGAAATTTTAAAAAAAACAAAATTATTTTATCTTAAAATTTGTTGAGACAATTTACGACACACACTTTTTTTTTTGGATATTTTTAGTTGTTGAGATTTGTTATGCCTTGGACATAAATATCACAAAATTTTATTTATTTTTTCTTTTATCTAACCGTCATCCCCTCCAGCAATGGCCATATTTGGCACATTTTTTAAGCGCTATTTTTGAAAACGAATGCCCTCGGGGGCTGTTTTTGGCAAATGCCATTTTGCCCCTGCATTTTTATGTGGTGCCATTTTTGTTGCATGACCTTTGCGCCTACTCGCCACCGGCGAAACGGACATTTATTTTGGGCATTCGCCCCCCCCCCCCCTCTCCATAAAAAAGTTCATCTAAATTGAGTTATGAACATGCATAAATTAGCTCAAAATAAGTGAGTGGGTACCGCCGCAACATTATGCCAAAATGTTCTAGGTTCAGTGCCAAAAATGGTGCACAAAATTTTTATTTAAATTTTGCACCAAAATACTTTAGGCGGCCACATTCGTTCATTTTTATTTTAATCGGCTTTTTGTTGGCACAATTTTTTGTGCGGAATAAATATACTGACAAACATTATGCCAACAACATTTTGCAGCTGCGCCAATTTTCAAATATGGAATACATTCTAAATACCATAAGAAACAGAGACACAGTGCTATAACGACAAACACGCGCAAATTCAAATTTTGTACCGTAATTTTTTCGCGCGCGTGCGCGAGTTCGAATTTGTTCGACAGTGTTTTGTAAACAACAATCGTCGTCATCTTTGTAAACATCATGGACAACAACAACAACAACAGTGCCGAAAACAACGACGCCAATGAGGGCAGTGAACAACGACGGCGCGGCGATGGCGCCGGCGGCGATCAACGACGAAGGCCGCCGAGCACGACGGGGGTCACGGCGCATGCCCAAATTCACCGGCGGGCATCGTCCGCTGAACAGCTTTTTACTGGAGCGTCGCCGGCGGGTGATGAAGCGGATGCCGACAAAGGCGGCGGCGGCACTGCTTTTGAACTGAGCAGCAGCAGCAGTCCGTTGCGGATCCAAATCCCGGAAATGTATGTGCAGATATGCCAGAGGGGAATCAAGGAAATTATACTTTATCCCTCATAAAGGGGACGGGGGGCTCTATTGGAGGGGGTGGTTCGTTCCGGGGAGGGCGGGGGAATTCCCCCCTTCCTCTCCCCCTGGATACGAACCCGTAGGGTGGGGGTGCAGGGTGAATGGGGCTCTATTGGAGGGGGTGGTTCGTCGCGTACGGGAGACCCAGTGCTCAACCATGCAGATTGAAATAATTAAATGGCAAAAACACTACACATCCATGCTTTCCAGTGACCGGCACATTGTAAAAGTGGCGGACAGCCATGTGCCATTGATGGCGCCGTGCCAACATTTGTTGCAACGAGCGGCGGCAAATGGCACAGCGGCTGCCGCCGCGCAGACGCAACAACAGCAGTCGCGCATATTGCCACCGCCGGCGACGCAGCAGCGAAAATTTGTCGTCGGCGGCAACGGCAGCTGCGACACGACCGGGGCCAGCGGCGACACAGCGCCGCCAAATTGTTGTTATTGTTGTTGTTGCGACGACGTGGACAGCGCTACGGCGGCCAGCCATTGTTGCGCAATTGGCACCGTCGGCGCGACATCGTCGTCGCCAATTGTCGCTTCGGTTGCGGACCGTTTCGTACAGCAGCAACAGCAGGCAGCCGCCGGTGTGCCAAAGAAGAAGCCGCCCCAGCATCGGCGCCTGCGCAAGTACGCATCGGAGACCAGCTTCAGTTCGTCACCAGGCAAGTGACCACTTTCGGGTTTCAGGAAGCCGGACCGCCTCAGGCAAATTGGTTGTGCGTGGTATGTATGGTCAAGGTGTGTTAGAATATTCCCTAAATTCCATCACCATGGGCATTTCTTATTTCTGCCACTATATGCCGGGATGTTTGGGGACATTTTCCTTTGACCAATCAAATACTATTACCGTATTCCCTCTATTTGAAGGCCCGGGGGCCTTCTATTTTCAATCCTCGTCTAGGGAGGGGGGGACCTTCAAAAAGAGGAAATACGGTAGGTGCCAAAAATATCCCGATCCCGTATATGGTAGCGGAATTTGGGAAAAACCCCACCACCTGGTCATGACACACTTCTACTTTGCCTGATCCTGTTTGCATGAGTCGGTTCCGGATCCACGGAATCCGGCCGAGGTCCGTCCCGGGTACAAATTAACCTTAGTTTGGCATTGTGTTCGAAAAATTGTGCCACAGATTGGCAATTCTTTAAAATGGGTTTAACCGTATCTACTGTGTATTCGAACCACCCGCCGAGGGGGCTCAATTTTGAAAACCACCTTCAAGTGGGGGGGGGGACTTTGTTGCAGGGGGGGGGGGGTGGTGAGTGGCTCTATTTTGAAAACCACCTTCAAAGAGGGAGGGGACTTTATTGCAGGGGGGATGATGGGTTCTTTTCGCTATAGGGTGGAATTTTAGGGAGATTTCAAGAGAGAATAATATAGTTTTTGCCATCTTTTATGTTTGTTTTTTTTGTCTTCTCTCCATAAAAGGCGCCCTGCCCCGCATTTAAATTGTGCCAAACTTTGAAAACGGAGTGCCAAAACGGGCACTTCGTTTAATAATTGTGCAAAAAAAAATGCCTTTCTGCTTCTTGGGTGCCATAAATAAACTGGCACCACATTGTACATAGAAAAGTTGCCATAATAACAACAATCACAAAACATTGTTAAATTTCTCGTAAAAGGTGCCAAAAACCGCATTCGATATAATTAGAATTGTTCCCAAAAATTGGGCAAAAAACCCTAAATGGCTACCGGTCCTAATAATGATTGGGTTTTTTGAAAAAAATAAAATGCGCCCCCTTGAATAGAACGAGCCCCTCCCCCTTTTAAAAGAGTTCCCTCCCCCTTTCCTCGAATACTAATAAAACCTCGTCCTGTAATAAATTGCATACCCCCTTGAATAGAGCCCCCCCCCCGCTCCTCACTAAAGTAGAACATTCACTTAACAACCTCCTCGGATAATAATACCCCCACCCTTGGAATAAGTCTACTCCCTTGAATAGAGCCCCTCACCCCACGCTTTTCACTAAAATAGAGCATTCACTTAAAATAGAACATCGGCGTGTATTATTTTTCGGGAATGGTTGGTAGCTTGGTACCTAAATTATATTTTTGTTTTTTTACAGCCAGTAGCATTGGCAGTGCTAGCGGATTGGGCCTTGCTCTAGCGCTACATCAGCAACAAACAGCGACAGCTCATCATTATCATCACCAGCAACCGCCTCAGCAACCGCAACGCATGCCGCACAGCGCCCGCGGCGCGGTACGCCCGCATTGGCACCAGCAACAGCACCAACGGTCGTCGCGCGAACAGTTGCTGCTGGATGACGACACGCCGTCGCCGCCGATGATCATCACCGCTGCCATGCCGTTGATGATGCCAACATTAGCACCAGGTGATTTACCACATTTTGTCCGTGCCATGGATTGGTTGAGCACCACAATGGGCTTTATACACCGTACATTCTGTGAAATAAGGCCCCTGGGGGGAATTTCTCTTTTTCAACCCCACCAAAAATGCTGATGTGAGGGTATTAGGTATTTCAAGAGGGACTTTGTTTCCGGGGGGTTTTATTTTTGAAATTACGGTAAATAAACATGTTGATGCTGTTACAGGGTGTTTGCGGACATACTGCTTTTCGAATGAAACCCCCGGTTATCTATATATTTTTAATGCTTCTCGGGGAATGGGGGCCTATTACAGGTGAGAGGGTTCCAACGGAGGGACTCCCTCGAGGAGGGGGGGTTCTATTAGAGGGGAAATATATACGGCAGATACGATACCCTGTTAGGCGACAATTCCAATATATATTATAATAACAAGGCAACTCGATTCAAAAAAGGATTTGAGCTTACGGGGGGCCCGAAGGGCCCCAAAAGCGGTGGAAGGGT
>JAKKIK010001901.1:0-13511 GCA_024500135.1 Heterodera carotae | reverse complement strand
CAAAAAGAAAAAAAAAAAAAAAAAAAAAAATATAAAAAAAAAAAAAAAAAAAACAAAAAAAAAAAAAAAAAAAAAAAAAAAAAAAAAAAAAAAAAAAAAAAAAAAAAAAAAAAAAAAAAAAAAAAAAAACAAAAAAAAAAAAAAAAAAAAAAAAAAAAAAAAAAAAAAAAAAAAAAAAAAAAAAAAAAAAAAAAAAAAAAAGAAAAACGTAAGAAAAGTTGACCTAATCTTTTTTTTTTTGTAAACTTGATTCTTAGTAATTATTTACCGCTTTAGCCGAGAGAAGATTTTTAATAATTATTATTTTTTCGATTTTTGATTAGTCTAAAACTTTCCTTTAATTTCAGCCTAAAACCTAAGTAGGTAATATACTTTAATTTGTTAAAAAATGGAGTTTGGCGGTGTTGCCCGTTCGCTGCAGCTATTTCTCAGCTCGGTGCTACTCATCGCTGCTTTGTATCTTTATCTGGTACGCCAATATTACAACATTCTGAACAATTTTCATTTAAAAAATAAATTTCTCGTTACATTGCTGTTTTTTAACTAAATTTTTTAAATTTATTCACTATTTAATTTTTTAATTTATGGTTAAGCCCCGACCCGTGGTATCCCCTACCGGGTCCTTGACATTTTTGGGTTTCTGTCCTGCAGGCGCCGACCCCACTCCCTGACTTTTTTTCCCGACCTCTGACATTCTTACCCGGCGTAACCTTTATTTTTTTATTTAAAACTAGTTTTAACATTTATTTATTATTATTTTTGAATTTTCGGCGGTGTACGACTGGTGGATTTATGCGGTGCCATGCATCGCCGCTGGCTTTCTGAACCTGTTCCCGCATTCCGCCTGCCCCGTTTGGCGCTTTTTGGCCAGTGCCCTCATTGTGTTGGGCACAATTGAGACGTGAGTGATAAAAAAGAGAGAGGAACATTTGACGATATCTTCGTATTTTGTGTCCCCAATTCTGCATTTTAAAACAAAGTCAACAAAAAATAATGTTGTTATAAAAAAAAAATTGGAAGGCATAAATGCCACAATTTGAATCAAAATGACTTCAAATGGGTAGTAAAATATTTTAGGGCATAGTTTTTGCAAATTCTGCAATCCCTTTATTGACTTTTTTTTAAATTGAGAATTGGTCAATAAACAGGTAAATGTACCCATTTAATTAATGACTTTTATTGGTTCATAAATTCCTCATAATTTTAGGCTTTTCCTCGTCTGGTCCATACGGTAAGCGTACAGTGTGGCAGGGTGCCTGTTTATATGGAGGAAGTCTATTCGAGATCAACCTCAAGACTTTTTACATACTCAGGGGGCTATTGTGAGTAGGGTTGTCGGTTTGAAACCGAACCGCACCGAACCGAAAAAGCGAGAAAATTCGGTTACGGTTCGCTTAACCGAATCGGTCGGTTTCTGATACCGGTTCGGTTTCGGTTAAACCGAGACGGCCGGTTTCGGTTTCCGGTCGGTTCCGGTTTCTAAGAATTTCTAGAAACCGACAACCCTAATTGTGACACACCGAGATTTGGCTTTGGGTTTGTAAAACACGATCAAGGCGCCCAGATTGAAATTTATTCTTAAAAACCTTATACAGACCAAGCGCCAAATTTTAGTGAATTTTATAATTTTAATTACTGTATTTATATTTCGGTCTCATTGAATGTTCACCCGGCATAGATCAGAAACAGTTTTTTTTAATGTCCCCTTAAGCCTCGTTGAGATGTCGCCCTTCCTCAACGCATCCCCCGAGGTGTCGGCACGCCAAGAACTCTTTGAAGGACGCCTGATTTTGCTGCCGGCATTGGCCGTTTCGCTTACCATATCAACCCGTATCGGTACCCTCTACTATAATTATTTGGTAGCACAAATTGCGCTTACCGTATTTCCTATTTATTTTAAACCCTTTCAAATCCCCCCCCCCCCCCCCCACCCCCCTTTTGTAGGGGAGTGGGGTTGAAACTAGAGACCGGGTCAACCAATTAATTGCTCAATTTATTGGGCCTAATTTGTAAGGGGAATTTAATTGAACGGAATAATGATCACTAATTAGAAAATTTAATATACGGCTGACGAATTTGTGCCAAATCTCTCACCAAGATTTTGGCACAAATTTTCGAATAATTTTTTTTTAAATTTTTTTACGCACTTTTCAGGCACCGCCAAACACGAGGGCATTCTGGACGCGTTGCGCACACTTTTGCTGCTTTGTTTTGCCCTGTCCTTGGTGCCCGCCTTCGCGTATTCAACCACCTTTTTTGTGCCGGCTTTGTCCAACATTGTCACTCATTACTTGGAAAAAGTGCCATTCTTCTGAGATGAATGCCTCCCACCCACCAAACTAATCGCTTAATTAATTAATCATCACCGAAAAATAAAATTTTATTAACATTAAAACATTCTAATTTTTATTTCCACAAAGAAAAAAATACCTACAATTTATCGTTTATGCAATCACAATGCTTTCTTTAAGTATTAGTCTCTCGCTTTGAGATGAGAGCGAGAGTTCGGAGAGAGTCCCCAAAAAGACGAGAGCGAGAGTCATATTTTTTGGAAGAAAAAATGGAGATTTTAGAAGTTTTAGTGCATTTGTGTTCATTGCACTTACACAGTTTGCAATCTCAATTTGTATTTTAGCAATTTTGTGTCATATTTTAGCATTTACGTCAATTGACCTTGCCATAGTTTGCAATTACTTGTATTTATCAATTTGGGTATTTGTGTCAGTCAAATGCGCTTGGCATAATTTGCAATTACTTTGTGTTTTAGCATTTGTTTAATTGCGCTTGGCATAATTTGCAATTACAATTGGTATTTTAGCAGTCATGTGCATTTGTGTTAATTGCACTTTCCACAATTTGCAATTACAATTTGTATTTTAGCAGTTATGTGCATTTGTGTTTATTGCACTTTCCACAGTTTGCAATTACACTTTCTATTTTAGCATATGCGTCAATTGCGCTTGGCATATTTTGCAATTACAATTTGTGTTTTAGCATATGTATTAATTGCGCTTGGCATAATTTGCAATTACAATTTGTATTTTAGCAGTTATGTGCATTTGTGTTAATTGCACTTTCCATAGTTTGCAATTACAATTTGTATTTTAGCATATGTGTCATTTGCACTTTCCACAGCTTGCAATTACAATTTGTATTTTAGCATATGTGTCAATTGCGCTTGGCATAATTAGCAATTAAATTTGTGTTTTAGTATTTGTGTTAATTGCACTTACCGCAGTTAGCAATTATAATTTTGTATTTTTTTAGCAGTTTTGTGCATTTGTAAATTACATTTATTGTGTTTTTAGCAGTTATTGTGTAAATTGCACTTGACACATCGCACTTACAAGTATGTTTTGAGCAGCACTAACTTGTGTAAATTGCATTTCCGCAATCTTAGTTATTTGTGTGTTATGCAATTACAATTTGTCTCATTATAATACATGTGTAAATTCTTTTTTTTATTGAAAAAATCGACAAATCAAGCTAAATCTTCAAATGCTAAACACAACCGTTTCAATAGAAGAGAAGAACAAAAATGATAATTATTTTACAAATTTGAGGCCCAACATTTCTTGATGATCGAGAATAGTCGGTGTACTCGCCTCTCAACTCCTGGTACTGTTTGACAATGTCGATGAAAGCGTAACGACAATTGAACGCATCCGCGCTAAAATTGCCCCCACTTTTCTTCTCCGTATTGTAGCGCACCTTCAAAATTGCGTAAATGATGGATAGATGATGGCATTTTTACGTCGTGAGCGGTACCGGTTCGGTGCCAAAGAAAGTACCGGAACCGTTTTTTAAAAACCTTACTGGATAATTGGCCAAAATTATTTTTTAGGGGGAGGGCAACAAAATCAGAAAGTGCCTCAGTATAGGTCAGATTTCCCAAATGTTTCAACTTGGGTTCGTCCTTTGTCGTGGACGTCGAGGTCGGACTAACCTAGTTTCGAAAACTTTTGTCCAGCTTCCGTCCCCCCCCCCCCCTCGAGTTGGTAACATTTAAAATTCAAAATAAATACTCCTAAGCGCTTGGTTCCCCGGAGGGCACTTCACTTTTATTTAATTGCCCATCAAAAAAATGACCACCTGCGGAAGTTCGGTGTAAAAGCTTTGGTTGAGTCGCTCCAAGGTTGGGTATAAATATGTTCGGTTGAACATTTGCTCGTACCAGCATTGAACCGCTTCAGCGTCTTTGTCCAGTCGCATTTTGTTGGCGAACATAAACGGATTGTTTGTCCCTTTTTTTAAAACAATATCAAATTAAAAAATTTATTTTTAATTAGTCCACCATTTAAATGTGGCACTAAATCCTTCAGGCCAAAAATGCAAATGCTATTCCGCTTTATTCCACTATGGCACAATTCCATAGGCAGCAATGTTAGCCAAATGGTCATCCTTGAAAAAGTATGCATATAAATATATATTAATTATAATATTTACTTATTGTGTATAAGTGTATATGTAGGTAGATATTTTTTTTTATTGGAAAAATTAAAATATTTAGATTTGCTAAATTTGAAGAAAAATCAAATTTTAATTAAACACCTCGTGAAACCAGGGGCCAATGCTTTGTGAAAGCATGCCTGCGTAAAGCCCCCGGGCGCGTCCAAAAATTCATTGGCAGCCAATGTCGGCATGAAATATTCGTCATTGTAAACGTCATAACTTGAAAGCATATAAAAGTGATGATTTAAATATAATAAAATAAATTTTACGAATTTAATTGATCCAACATAATGGACACGTCCAATTCGTTCATCAGCCAATCGACGAATGCCCTTGTCAAGCTCATTTGGGCTTGACCTTTGTTTTTTTGTAGCATCAAATCGGCACGGTTTTTGGTCGCTTAATGGGAAAATTAATGTCAAAAAACTATACAAAATCAATTAAAAATCTGATTTAAGGGATTGTTTCAGGCTCCAATGGTACTTACTTTTTCTATATGGATTTGTTAAAAAATTAGTCCACTTTGTGTCAGGGATGTAATCGCGAAAACTCAAATTTTCAGCGGGGGTTCGGCGGTGCCGATAGGCGCCGCCCGAAAAAAAAATAGTAGAAGTCTAAGGAAAAAGAATGCAAAAATTGAAAGATTTCGTTAAGTTAAAAATTAACATTTAAAAAAACATTGGAGTAAAACTGATCCGCTGCCGGGAGATTGCATTTTTGTTAAGGAATTTTTAAATTTTGACGCGATCGTAATCTTGTTTGAATCTTGGTCAAAATGGCAGGACCGGGTTGGAAGATTTACAAATCACTAAGACTCGGATCCGGTCATTTTCAATCTTGTTAATCTAGTAATCTTGTTTTTTCAGGACTACCAGATCTTGTTAAATCTTCTACCGGATCCGATCTTGCTCTAACTCTATCAAAAATTCATTTTCCTAAATTAATTACCGCCCACCCCCCTGAAATAGAGACTCCCATAAAAATAAAGTTCCACCTTTGAGGTTTGGAGAGGGTGCTTTTTTAGAGAAACTACGCGTAATTAAATAAATGCCAAAGTTTGTTGTTGTTGCGCAATAGTTATGCAATTACACACCATTTCTGAACAATTTTAAATGGTCCAAGTGCCAATTATTCTTGGCAAAATCGACATGAATTGAACCAATGTGCGTGTATTGAATGTCGTTGACACCGTTCATCCATTTGAATATTTGGATCAATTCATCGTTTGTCTTTATTTGCACATCATCATTCTGTGCAAGTTGGTCAGTTTTAGGACATTAAAATATTATTTAAATATATTTTTGGCTAAGCCTGCAAAAGGATGGCATAATTCCACGGCTTTGGCGCCAAAATTTGCATGCATTCCAAGCACGATTTTATCTAAGTATAATGAGAATGATTTTGAATGACAAATGATAAATTCCCGGGCCAAATCCCAGTCCCGCTGAGCCCTAAAATGGTGCTAAGTCGTTTCGTAAAAACGCCCAAGTTGGTAGTTTTACGAAAACGCCCAAGTTAGCAGTTTCTCGAAAACGCCCAAGTTGGCAGTTTCTCGAAAACGCCCAAGTTGGCAGTTTTACGTAAACGCCCAAGTTGGCAGTTTTACGAAACCGCCCAAGTTCGCAGTTTCACGAAAACGCCCAAGTTGGCAGTTTTACGAAACGACCAAGTTGGCAGTTTTACAAAACGCCCAAGTTGGCAGTTTTACGTAAACGCCCAAGTTGGCAGTTTTACGAAACCGCCCAAGTTCGCAGTTTCACGAAAACGCCCAAGTTGGCAGTTTTACGAAACGACCAAGTTGGCAGTTTTACAAAACGCCCAAGTTGGCAGTTTTACGAAACGACCAAGTTGGCAGTTTTACAAAACGCCCAAGTTGGCAGTTTTACAAAACGCCCAAGTTGGCAGTTTTACGAAACACCCAGATTGCAGTTTTACGAAACGACCAAGTTAGCAGTTTTACAAAACGCCCAAGTTGGCAGTTTTACAAAACGCCCAAGTTGGCAGTTTTACGAAACACCCAGATTGCAGTTTTACGAAACGACCAAGTTGGCAGTTTTACAAAACGCCCAAGTTGGCAGTTTTACGAAACGCCCAAGTTGGTAGTTTTACGAAAACGCCCAAGTTGGCAGTTTCACGAAAACGCCCAAGTTGACAGTTTTACGAAACGACCCAGCACGCTCTAAAATGACAAATCAACTTCGGGCAGTGCAAAACCGTAGCCGTCGCGTCACCTTACATAATTGTGTCCCCAGCTGTCCATGACATGTTCATTTTCAGGCAAAGTGACCAAAACGTTGGGGAAACATTTGGACAACGAGTGAATTCGGTCACGGAAACTTTGCGGTGATTTTTTGTCGATGGCATAGCAATACCAATTTTGGGCCGCGTAACTGGTGGCGAATTCCATTTCGATGAACAAATAGCTCTGTGGGGAGAGAGAGTAAGATAGAGAGAGCGAGAGGGAGAGAGAGAGAAAGTGAGATAGAGATAGGCTAAGAGAGAGAGACGGTGAAAGAGAGAGGGAGAGTGAGGGAGGGGAAGGAGATTACGGGAAACGGAAGAAAAAATGTGGGGGATCCGGGCCAAAGTAGGATAAATATCTGCTGATCTCAACGAGACCATCGTCTGGGTGTTTTGGAATGATCGGGTTAGGCAAACAGACCCAAACATGTCTGGGATCTGAAAGGAACTGGAGGAAAAGTATGTCGTGGACCGAGTGGTCGGTAAGGGTTTCAAAAAAACCGTGTCTCGGGTTCCGGGACGTCGGGGCTTTCAAAAAAAAAAACGCGTTTCAACCCGCTGGAAACTCGGCTGCTTTGCCACCTGCCTGGTACACCGGTCGAATGAATGCCAACGGATAATCAGTAGCAGCATTGCCAGACCCATTCCGATGACGATAGCCTTTTCGGTGTTGGTGGTACCCAAAGTGCATGTGACGAGCGCGGATGGATTCGCAGTCCATCGCCAACCCATCGCCGCCAGGGTCAGCAACAGTCATCGGCGATGAGTTGGTCGCGGTCCGCTGGTCAATGTACGGCCGGTCATTGGCCAACACGCGGCCACAATCAATGTCCGAGAATTTGAGACGCCCAAAATCACTGTAACTTAATTTGTGATTTTCAAAATAAATGTAATTTTCTTTAAATTTAATTTTTCCAAATCAGTACCACCTACCTCCCTGAAACATCAAATGCCATTAAGGCACTTAAAAGGAAGATGACCAAAATTAGCAAAATATTCATTTTGCTTTATTGTAAAAGATTAAAAATTGTAATTTAATTTTTGAGTCCAATATGATAATTGTGCAAAACTTTTAAGAGCCAAATATTTACACAATTAGTGCATTAGTTAAATTGTCAGTGATCAGGAAATAAATTCATAAAGTGTTGAATTGCAGAAAGAATAAATAATACAATATATAAATATTTCCAATAAAAAATAGATAAATATTAATTGTACCAGTGATGGTGATTCATTCGCCATTTTGTAAATCGTCCATTTCCCTAACAAAAAATGTGGTTGGGATTGATGATCGGTTGCATTTGTCATCAATGCTTTTTTACTGACTGCTTTCATCGGAATCTCCCATTACGCGAGCATTCGGCTTACAACAAAAAAACACTCAATTTTATTTACATAATAGGGCTGCTATCCAACAAACATTCCATTTGATTATTTAAAAATCACTTACAGTATTATTGTCATCACTGTAAGGAGATTATATGATCGATCGTTGGGCCGTTAAAACGCTGTTGGGGTGTGGGAGGGATTGATAAAAGAAATGGCTAATGCGCACATGGTATTAGCTGACTGAGTGGAAGAAGCTTGCTTGTCCACGGCTTATGGGCATGGTAGCTCAGTGGGATTTGCTTGTCCACGGAATGAGGTGTGCATGCAGTTCGCGGGTTCAATTCCCACCCTCAGGCTTTACCATTTTAGCGATTTATTATTTCATGGTTGAATAAAAACATAAATTATCCCATTATTTCAAGAAAATGAATATTTTGCTAATTTCAATCGTCGTCTTCCTTTTAAGTGCCTTAATGCCATTGGATGTTGCGGAAAGGTATAATACCAAACATTTTGCACATTTTAATCAAAAAAAATTTTGTCGAAAATTGTTCAGACCTTTGCCCTCCAATGAGAATTGGATCACCTCATCACCAAATGAACGCAACATTTCAATGGACATTACCTGCAAACGGTTTTAAAATTTAAAAATTTAATTTTTTTAAATTATATTTTAAAATTTGACACCCAAAGGCTTCTCGTCTGCTATCAAAGTTATCGGCTGACCACCGGCGGGCCTTCAAAGCTCGGAAGACGATTTCGTCCGGGAAAACTCCTCAAAAATGGAAGTAACGAGCGTTTTTCGGAGTGTGCCGAAGTGATTGAAGGCAAAGAATGGCACGGACTGATCATTGGCAGAGGCAAACATGGCGAATTTACCTTCGATTCGAGGTAAGCTATTTTAAATGAAATATTATCCTAATCTTAAAAATTTTTATTCATTTTTGAATGAGATTTTTTCATTTTCAAATGAATCTTTATTTACTTTCCAATATTTTTCAAATAATTTTTTATTCAAATTTTCAATGAAATATCATTTATTTTCAAATAAATTATTATTGTTAAAAATTGCCGTATTTTAGCCTTGGCTTTGAAGGCAAATTTAACACGGAACAAATAAACAACAATGCAAATATAACGGAATTTAACCTCACCAAAGGTTAAAATATCATGCCGAAATTTGGCACATTAAATTGGTTTTAAATTTAACAGTTTTTGTACCACTTTTGGCTGAGTTTCGAAATGCGCTGCCATTTGGGCCATTTTTGGAAGATTTCGGGCCACTCATTTGGGCATTCGACTTTTTGCCATTCTCTGGACAAAATGGCACTCGCCGATTGTGGAAGAAAAAAGTCTGATTTTGATGGTGTTGAATTTTTAAAATGATCAATTTTCCATTTAGTGCATTGAGCTAACGTCACTCACCACAAAGCCATCGTTTTTGGAATCCCATGGATCATCGGAATTCCCGGAATTCCATTCTACAGCCAAACCAACCATTTCTATGGCACCGTTGGCATGGCACTTGGACCATTTTGGCACAAATTGTACGCAAATTGCGCTCCCATTGGATGTTGACAAATTCATGTTGAACGTCACCGCTTCGCCATACAAAATTGCCTGCAAAAAGTATCAAAAACCGATGACAAAAGAGCCTTTATCCGAAGAGTTGGAACAACAGGCCGATTTGAATGCATGCATGAAAGTGCCGGCAACAAAATGCCATGAGTATGTGATAAATTTCTGCGAAATTTAATTTTCTACTAATTTTAATGGGTTTTTTTAGACATGTCGACTTATTCGGATGTTATAAAAGCATCAAAAATTGGCCGGGAAATAATTCAATTGTGAAAATGTGCCAAAAACACCTTGGAAAAGGCTCGAATTCAATTGCGGGATTCACTGTTCGAATTTGTATACACCGTGAAGAGCAAAAGCTGATTGTTGAAACATTGTTCAGCCTTTCCACCGTCAAAGAGCCGTAAAATTAAAAAATTTTAAATTTTAATTAGCCTTAATTAATTAATTAAGTCTTCTAATGACGCGAGACTTTCCAATTTCACTTAATGGAATTACGCCCATAAAAGAAAGAATGCCGATTTTTTTGATCGAATTTGGCACCGATCAGCGACAAAGTTCAATTCGATTGAAAGACGGCGAAAAAGAACTCGGAGGAAAATGGAATGAAAAAGTGAAATTTTTAATTGGGATTTTTTTAATTTAAATAATTTACTTCTTTTTTAGGACAATGGAATTTCATCCGTTCTCAGCGACATTGCACCGGAAGCGATCAATGGCACTTTGATGAAAATAATCCATTTTGTGCCACCATCCAATGACGATCAAATGCTGGCATTTTTCCAAATTGCCATGCCAAAATTCACGCGATTGATCACGAATAACACGGAATTGAAGCCGTTCGGACATAATCCTGACAAATTCAGTCAGTGAAAAACAAAATTCAATTTAATTTATTTTTGATTTTTTAATATTTAGATAATCCTTCAATATGTGACGAATATGGCGACGATTGTGAACCGATCAAAAAATTGTTGGAAAGCATTGAGGAGTTGGAAAATTCTAGCCAAACGAACAACAACAATGAGACAGACGAAGTATATTTTTTTTTTCGGAACGGGACATCTCAGTACTGTACAATATCGTACCATATTTATGTTTTGTCCGTTAATTTACAAAATTTTTTTTATAATTTTTAAAGATGTTTAAAATTCCACCATGGGCCCCAATGCCGCCGCCAGAAATAATGCACAAGGCATCCGAAACGTTGTTATGTGACGGTGATTTGTATTGTGACAAAAATGAGCTACAACAGCAGTACAATGATTTGCTTGAAAGTAAGTACATTTTTAAGAACATAAAAATATGGCTGAGGGTCAATCGAGTCCCGCACAAATGAGTCCCGACCAAGTTTTTGGGCGCCATAACTTTTGTTTTACTACTACTAATTTCTAACAAACTTGGTACCATTCGAAAGCGAGCGATGTAGGGTAGGTCGGACCGGGACCGAATCAATTTTTTTTTTCCACGTTAAAACCAGGACATTAGCAATCAGGGGAAAAAAGCGGGAAATCCCGATAGGAAACTCGAGACTAGTCCCGGTCCCGACCTACCCCTAGTGTGTGTATGTAGTACTCTAGTGACCGAGTCGGCGAAAATTTTTATTGGAAAATTTTACCAGAAACAATGGAGGGCAATAATCGACGGAAGAGACAGTACTACACTCAGCGTAAAAATAATTCTGGAAAATGGCGCAAATTCCCGATCTTGATCGGTTTTGATGAAAATACCTGTAAATAATTTTTTTAAATTTTTACCCGAGTTAATTGTACTACATACAATTTCCAATATTTTTAGTGCCATTGAATTATGCCCCATGGAAAAATGCCGTCAAAGTTGCGGTCAAGCTGATTGAGTCAGTGTTCTTTTGTGTGGTGCTATGGCGCATTTGGCCACAAAAATTTAAATGTGGACGTTTGGCCAATTGCGCCAAATATAATAGTTGACTTTCCATTTGAGTCCCTCCCTCGGGTGCTCTATACCCACTACAAAAGGGGGGCTTTATTCTTAGATCCCCTCAAGGGGGAGGGGGGTTCTATTTGGGGTGACTATAGGCGGGGGGGGCTTTCGGAGAGGGGGGGGGTAGGTTTCTTATTTACCGTACTTCCGGGAACAAATCCTTCGGTGGGCTCTAGACCCCCTTCAAAAGGTGGGCTTTATTTTTAGATCCCCAAGGGGGAGGGGGGTTCTATTTGGGGTGACTACAGGCGGGGGGGGGGCTTTCGGAAAGGGGGGGACGGGGTCCTTATTTACCGTACTTCCGGGAACAAATCCTTCGGTGGGCTCTAGACCCCCTTCAAAAGGAGGGCTTTATTTTTAGATCCCCAAGGGGGAGGGGGGTTCTATTTGGGGTGACTACAGGCGGGGGGGGCTTTCGGAAAAGGGGGGACGGGGTCCTTATTTACCGTACTTCCGGAAATAAATCCCTCGTGGGCTCTATACCCCCTTCAAAAGGAGGGCTTTATTTTTGGGAAGGGGAGCTTTATTTTTATTTTTGGAAAGGGGAAAGCTTTATTGGGAGGGGACTCGAATTTTCGAATTTGTTCAGATTGGACACTTGCGTTCGATTTGAGTTTGTCGAAACGATGGCAAAAGGCTTAGACGGCATTGCCATTGTTGATACCCGCGGTAAAGAAGGAGGTTAGTGTGTTTTTTAAGAGATTAATTGAAACAAACTTATTTATGGTGAATTACCTAATTAAATTTGGGTAGTTTTTGGTTTTGAAAAATTAAAATTTGACCGAAATCATTTCCAATTTCGATTTTGAGCATGGACAAAATTGAAAATTTTGAAAAATTGACCGAAAATCATATCTAATCTCGATTATGGGCAAAATTAAAAATTTTATTTAATTTATAAATGCATTATTTTAACCTTAATCCCGACTTCGGTCCGGTGTCGAATCAAGACTTTTGGATTCAAATATTAAATTTTCAAAATGTTCATTTTGTTTAATTTCAAATGTTTAAACAAATTATTTAAAATAAACCCCCCCCCCCCTTTTTTTTGTTTGTGGCTCAACAAAACTTGGCAGAATGGGAGGCTGGCAAGCACTTCGGCTTGCAATGTTTGACCCTGGTTGCATCATGGTATGTGTTTAAGGATATTCAAATTTCATTTAAAAATTGTTGTTGCCGAAAACATTATGCCAAAGTATTATTAAATAAAAATTTGAATTTTTTTTAGTTTGCGAATATGTCCCTGGTCGCTACACATGAACTTATGCATGCAATTGGCTTCCGGCATGAACAGAGCCGAAGTGACGCACGAAAATTTGTGCTTACAAGAATCAATAAACGCGGTGTAAGTAAAAAAACAAATTTATAAAATGGCAAATTTATTTTTATTTTTTTGATACCGTATTTCCTCTAATTGAAGAACCGGGTCTCTGTTTTTCAATGTCTTCAATTGGAGGGGGGGTCTTCAAATGGAGTGTGTCTTCGATTTTTCAATGCCCTTTTATGGGGGCCTTCAATTGGAGGGGGGTCTTCAAATAGAGGAAATACAAGTATTTATTTATTTTCAATTTTTTAAGCAATCGAACATTTATCACACCGACAATTTTGACTTTGCTTACGATTTTGGTTCGGTGATGCATTATGGTGGAGGAATGGCGGAACATAGAACGTATGGACAAATATGAAAAAAGTGTCAATCACATTGCCATTTTTAGGCATTGAAAATTTTAGGCTAACCCAATTCGACCGAGTGCCGATTAGGCAATATACCTAACCTTTTTCAGACTTGACCGATTTAGGTCGAATAGAAAAACAAATTAACGCTTTCGACAAGAGCTGATCTATATGTCTAATTAGTAGGGCTGCCAAAAAAAGGCATATGCCTTTTTTTTTGCTCACTAGTTTCGATCTATTAAGCATAAATAACACCTTTTCCACTTGGTTTGAAGCTT
>JAKKIK010001900.1:0-13514 GCA_024500135.1 Heterodera carotae | reverse complement strand
CCACCATATAAATTAAATATTGCAAAAACATGAAAAACTGCGAGTCATCGGCTTTTAAGGCGAACCGATGCCCGACAATGTCGGCCACTTTTTTTTCTTTGCTACTTTTGGCAATGGCCACAGAGTTAAAGGCAAAAACCCCAAATTCGGACTTCAAGAATCATTTTTATTAGTAAAATTTTTGCTCAATTCTTTTGTTTGAAGATGAAAATAATGGGTTTTTGAGTGACCATTTGTTGGAATTATAGAAAATTTTATGAATCAAAAGAATTGTCGGATCAAAATATAAAAGCACCCCCTCCATTTGAAGCACCCCTTCCATTAGAAGCACCCCCTAGACGAGGATCGAAAAATTGAAGCAACGGTGCTTCAATTAGAGGAAATACGGTAATGCACATAGGAGGCATTAATGCGTATACACATAACATGATATAGTGCATAATTTCGCCCTATTCTCAGCGATGCCAAAATTGGCTATGAAAATTGGCAACAAAGGGACGGGTGGGTAGGCACACTTTTCTGGTTGAAAATATTTTTGCACTTTTCATTGATTACTTCTATATTAATTCTTTCTCTCAGAGAAATTGCCAAAAATAAATTTTTTATTATTGTTTATTAAATGGGCGAGGTGCATATGTACCAGGGATGATGCCGGATTCCGGAATTCCGGACCTTTTGGGGTCCGGAATTCCGGATTCCGGACTTTTTTCGAAGAATTCCGGACCTCTCCGGAATTTTTTAATAATACCCCGGGGGGGGGGGGTACTATTAGAGGAAAAATAGAGAATTTTTCCGAAAATTGGTGGGATTTTAGGCGATTTTTTACTAAATATTAACCCAAAACCTTCATCTTTAGTACAATTATTGATTAAAAATGCTAAAAAAGATCCCTCCGCTCTAATATACGCCTATAAAATTTTATTTAAAAAAGGCAAAAAATTAACACTTTTAGAAAAGTAAGGCAAAATTCAAGAAATTTTTTAAGAATTATCGATTTTATTGATTGAAAAAATTCCGGATTCCGTATTTTCCGGAATTCCGGACCTTTTTGGGTCCGGAATTCCAGTTCCGGACTTTTTTGGTTGGGTCCGGAATTCCGGACTTTCACTTTCGGCATCTGGTTTGAAAAAAGAGCCCCCGGGGATTTTATTTTAGGAATTACGGTATACGAGATATCAAAGTTTGTTGATAGAAAATAGAATTTTATCTGTATTGGAGAGGAATCAATCCGTCGGTGAATGCCAGCGCCTGGGGGGGGGGTGGGGGGAATTAATTTTTTGTAAGTGTTTGCTTAAAATAAGAAATTTTCTGATTGAAAATAGAAACCCCTGCTTACATTTGAACTCGGATTGGTCGGCATCCGTTGCTTTCAAGAAAACCGCGGTCCGGTACTTGCCGGTTTGGGAAAAGTCGGTAATAGTGTAAAGTTTTTTGACCGGTATCGGTATAGCCGGTTCCAATTAATGAAAAATAAATAAAAGAAAAAACATTTAAAGTGATAAATAAGTAGAGACTAAAGCACTTTAATTCTTGCTCAAGATCAGTTTTTTGCAAATCGTTGAAATTAGCGCTACATTTTAGCACCGGTAGGTACCAGGGTGTCAATCTCAGTACATCAAAAAGGCGGCGCCAGCCTCCAAAAAGGCGGCAAAAAGGCGGCACCAGCCCTCAAAAAGGCGGCAAAAAAGACGACATAAAAAAAAATTGTTCAAAATTTGAGAAGGTTGATTTTCATCCGGTTTCGCTCTTCGGTTTTAATGTTTTTGACGACAGAAAAGACGGATTTACAATAAGCATTGGATGAAAAAACAGAAAGAAGCATGATGCTTAAATTGGACATAGCCCGTATTCTTGAAATTTGGGCCCATTTTTGATCAAAATTTTTATTATAGAAGGGGAAGTGCGGCGGTGCCGTTAGGCGCCGCCGAGAAAAAATCTTTGCAAAATTATGTGAATTTGTTAACAGAATTTGATCCAATATGTTCGGGTTTTTTTGTGCTTTTTTTAACTTTTACACTATTTTTGGTGAGGATGCGCCGAGAAAAATTTTTGAAAAAATACTGATATATTAAGGGAAAAGGAAGACAAAAAATGATAGATTTTAAGCCAAAATCTCGAGAAAAACATCAGCAGAACTTAAATTTTATTGAATTCCCCATAAAATTCAGAAAAACTCAAAAAGGCGGCAAAAAGGCGGCGGCCGGGTCATAAAGGCGGCAAATGCCGCCCAAAGGCGGTATTATAGACACCCTGGTAGGTACCGGTTATAAAAGTCTGTATTCGTCCTATCCAACCCAAAAACCCGGTCCAATATTTTTCTAGATCGCGGCCACACTGTTATACAGCCCATAAAATATCTGTAATTTATCCATGGTTTGATTCCGTGAAGGAAAACCTTAGCAGGCCCGTATATCCCGAAATTGGAAATGTTTATTTTTTCCCCTGCAAAAGAAAGGAAAATTTGGGAAAGTTTGCCCAATTCCTCCCCCCCCCTCCTCCAAATGGGAAAAAATTGCTTTTAAACCCTTATCTCCCCCCCCGAAAATTTTTTTCTGGATACAGGCTTGAGCCTTAGCTTTGAATACCAAGCATGGACTCAACCAAAGAAAAGAGATTATTTGCATCTTTACATATGTCCCCCAAGATCGAAATATTGTGGCAATGGATTATTCCAAAAGAGCTAAAATAAGGACCAATCCTAGAACATTAACAATTAAAATTCGACCTTCCAATGGACACCTCAGGGACCCCAACCTAGAGTAATTGTACAATTTAGAAAAACGAAAAATCTAAACCTAATTACAATTTGTATTATGTCAGGCCTCTATTTATGCAGACAATCCAACCCAAATATCGATTCCATGCATCATAAGGCCTTGCATTTATTTCAAATTATGCATACAATATGAATATTATTATATCGATGGATTTCATAATATAATAAAGCCATCTTTTAATGGTTAAATTTGGTAATATGCCAACAACAATTTACATACAAATTATTGATGTAGTATAGTGGATTTTACAACCAAAAAAAATTTTTTTAATTTAATTTTAATTTTTTAAAATTTAATTTAACTTTTTTCAATTTAATTTTATTGGACAAACTACAAGCACAAAGAGCATGGTGCCACATAATTTCGACAATAGTAATTTCGACAGAAAATCCAATTAAAAAAATAATATGTAACGATATTAAATTGTTCTCCATTCTCCGCAAAATTTATAAATTCGACTGCACAATTGCACGCCCGGGGCAGTATGGTGGGCCTGTCGGCATGACCAATACTGCCAACCATCTTCGGTTTTCGATTCAGCCTAGAATTTTAATTTTTGAGTGTCTCTTATTTTAATACCTCAAACGCATAAACGTAGTTATTGTTCACAAGTAAAACTTTCCCACGAGTTGAATGTGTCAATGAAAATCTCGCCAAAGGCATAGAAAGAGCAAAATTTTTAGTTGAAATTCAAAATATATTGTAATAAAGGTGACTGGACAATCGGACAGTGGACAATTGGACAGTGGACAATCGGACAGTGAGGACAATCTGACAGAGCTAGACAATCGGACAGTGGATAACCCGACAGTAAATGGGAATTTTAAAGCACATCGTTTTTAGGTGAATAAATTCCATTTAAAAGAAAAAGGGCCAAAAGCACTTCAAATAATTAATCGAATTTTTAATTTGGCCCTGGCATGCGGTATGCAATTGCTCTTAAATAGGCCAAAATTGGACGATTGACACGATCCAAATAAATTTTTCGAATGGCTTCATCTTGCTGTACATACACGTTTTTCTTGCCATCCTTTCCCACGAATTCCGTTCTGAGGATTGTTGTTAAAATCCTGAACAACCAAATTCCAGTGTTGGTCCTCTTTTCATTGCTGAGTGTCCATACATTCACTTTATATTGAGGATCATCACTCAAAAGATTGCTTTACTGAATTAAATTAGAAATAAATCACTAGTACGTAATACACTCGAATAATAATAACTTAAATGATTTATTGCAATGTTGAAAATAATCGCCTTCGATTTCGTTTACTGTCGAAATTACGTAAGTAGTTAGAGTCCCGGGACCTCAGTAGCGCGGTAAATCGCAATCCCGAGGGTATTGAGTGGACATTCGCGCACAAACCCGTGGGTTTGGGGGGCTTTTGGCACGCAACCCCGTGGGGTGGACAGGACCTCGGTAGCGCTTCGCGCACTGAGGGGGTGGATGTATGGGACCCCAGTAGGCGGCACTGCCTTTGATCAAAGAGATTTGGGTGTGAATTAAGGGGGGTTAAAAAGGTGTGAATTAAGGGTGGCGGCAGAAGTCAAAGAGAAAAATTAATGAAGAGAGGGAGATGAGATGGAGTGGGACTGAAAAGTAATTGATCTGCCGCGGCACAGCTACGCACGCGAGGAGAGGGTGAGCGGACGCCCGCGGGGGAATGGATGGATTTTTTTGGGGGGGGGGGGATACAAAGATCGAGGGAGGAAAGGGGGGGGGTGACATGAATATTTAGCAAAACAACATTAAAGAATGTCCTTGGGCAATAGACAACCTATGAATGGAAAAAAAGGGTGTACATGGGGGTGGGCATACCTGACACATCATTTTTATATTTTCCCCAAAAAAATAATGGTGTCCCCGTCAACTTTGCCATGGGTAACTGTTTTGGAATGTGATTGTCCTTTTCCGGACAATCATTGCTTACGCCCCGGCCCCTATAAACTCCCCGTGGTGTGTGCCCATAAGGGCATTAAAAACCTCACTAATTATTTGGCACAGCCGCCGGGTATCCCTCTCCCCATTAGTTAAATTGATATTTCCTTTAATTAAGGACCGGCGGTTGCGGCTGATCAGCCCTATGAGCTCTTTGGTGTCATTTTTCAGGGGATTAGCTTGGTCCTTCTGGTAAACTAAACAAATATTTTTTTTTTAATTTTTTTATTGATCAGCTCGTCCTGATTGCTGGCCTTGTTTGGTATCGCCGCCGTCACAATGCCATGCCCAAACTCACGGGATGGAGATTGCATACCAAAGGGCGTAGGGGTAAGTCTGATCAAATTCAATATTACGACTAGTTCTATTATTCTTAGGTCCTCCGCCAATGAGGCGCACGGAGCCAATTTTTATTGACTCCCGCCGCCCTCCGGTATAAAAAATTTTAATAAAAATTTTCACTTTTTTTTAAAATTTTTTTGTCCAAGATCTCGAATCCGGTCGCCGCTGAGACAATTTATGAGGAGGTGCCGCACCAGCAACTCGAGATCCATCTTTGATGTGCCGACGGCACAAGAAATTGAAAAATATTTAATCACTCTATTTAATAATCATTTTCATTTTAAAATTATTTTAATAAAATATTCGTTAATTTTTGAAATGTCGGATGAAGGAGAGAGAAATTGGGTAATAGAGAGAGGAAGAGACGGGTAATCCAGATAAAGGATAGGGTTGAGCTTTGGTATGCAACGATCGAGTTTGGAAATTGATTACCGCCAGATCGCATGCGTGTTCTTACGGGGGGGGGGTTTATTATGCAAATTGGGATTGGTCAAAGTGCGATTGCATGTCGGGGGGATTTGTTATGCAAAATTTGAATTTGTTGATTTGATTTCGTGTCGGGGGATATGAAATTTGTCAATGCAGGGGGGTTTGTTATGCAAAATTTGTCGATTTCGAAATCCTGTCCGTGAATAATAAAAATAAGTGGTTTGGAGAATTTGAAAATTCAACTCTCGCTTTATCCCTTCATACCTTCCTCCTTCCCTTTTTGCTCCCCCCTTTCATTATTCCTCCCCTCTCTCTCATTCCTAAATTTGATCATCTCTCATACATATGGCCTATCCTCTTCAATCCCTCATCCCCCTTCCTATTTCGTCCTCTCTCTTTCTTTTTCTTGCTCCTCCCCTTTCATTCACCCTTTTCTCCTAATCATTATTTAATTTTTAGTCAAAATATCATCAAATGCCAAATGCCGGTGGAAGAAATGACATATCACAAGGAGATGCATTTGTACATCGATATGATCGAGGAAGAAAATTGTTTTACTGTAAGTTGAAATTAACTTTTTTATTTTTCATACTTTTTTTAAGCCGCTAGAGTGGCAATCGCCGGCGAGAGCTCGACAAATACTCGCAGAGCTAATGCAATACGCAAAGGACCACGGATGGCCATACACAAAGATGGAAGCTCGCCTTGAGGATATGATGAAGAAAAAATAAAATGCCAAGGGCGGAGGGGAATCGATTGGGTTGATTAGTGGAGGTGATCAAAAAACATCTCTGAATTCTCGTTTTACACATGTTTAAATTGTTTGTATGAACTGCCTTTTGTACGAAATGCCATTGTACGAACTGTCTTTGTACGAAATGCCATTGGCCCGGTAAAAATATGGGCCCGAAAATGATTTAAATCTCCAAAAACCGGTAGAAATACGGCCGAAATTTTCAGAGATCTTCAACAAATATCTCATAAACTGACATCATCCTGTACCGAAAAGTTACTAAAACCCGGTAAAAATATGGCCGAAAATGATTAAGTCTCCAAAAACCGGTAAAGATATGGCCAAATGATTTAATCTTCAAAAACTTTTTTTTGTACTTTTAAGACATAGACAAGAGTGAGCCGCCCAATATTTAAGCCGTGGGCGACAAGTGCCGGAAGCGAAATTTGTGAAATTTGCGATGGGATATGCCCGAATTGAGATATTTCATCTTTACCGCTATTTTTTAATGTTTTTTTAACAAAAATTATCTTTCTACGCTATCTTATTTTATATTTTTGAATAAAATTTTGTTCTACCTATACACCTAAACTGGAACTAAATTTTTAAGCAAAATTCTTTTTGAAAATCAAAAAGTTTTTCAACGGAAAAATTATTCTCCAACGAGATTATTTTGAAGCAAAATTAGGGGATTGGTTCCTAATAATGGCCGCCTTCGTTTCCCTGTAAGCTTTCATTTTTTTTTTCAAATTTCCTGTCGGCGTCGGCAAAATAAGGGGGGGGGGGTGGGATATTTTTTTTATAAAAATTGACAAAATTTAACAAATTCACTCAAAATTTTCCTATTTCTTACCGTATTTATGAAAATTGTTTCCCATATGCTTTACCCAACCCCAAAAAAGGGTGGCTTTGTTTCAGGGGGAGGGGATTCTAATTTTCGGGGAGTGGCCTTTTTATTTATTTGAATTATTAATGAATACAATTAATTTTTTATTATAAATATAAACGAAGTATATAATCATACATTATTATGAAAATTTTTTGATTTTTTCATTATTATGAACATTTATCAGGGTTCGGGGTCGGGCGATTATCCCTGTTTTGTTAGAAATTTTCACTCCGAAGTTTGCGCTTGAACATGCAGCGAACCAACGTCATCAGACATAAAATGGCACCAATTGTGAGCACAATAAAAATGGCAATGATGGCAATGTGAAGCGATTTGAAAACGGAAGAGAACTGAATTTAATTACTTTTGGAAATTATATTTACCGTAATTCCTAAAATAGAGCCCCCCTCCCCCTGAAATAAAACCCCTCTTTTGAGAGTATTGAAATATAAAGCCCCTAATGTAGAGCACCCCTGAAATAACCCCCCCCCCCCTTTTGAGGAGGGTTGAAAAATAAGAGCACCTGGGGGCTTTATTTTAGGAATTACGGTAAATACATTTTAAAAAAGAGAAATTAAAATTTTTGTGGTATAGATTAAGGGAAATAAAAGGGTTGGCGGCGGCCAGTTCTAAACCGGGTCGGTTAGACCAGTTTTGCGACCCCCGGTTTTCGGTTTTTGCCCCAAAAGACGAAATAATATATACTATATTTCTATATTAAAGCCCCCCTTCCCCAATTAATTTTAATAAAATACTTCCACAAATAAAATCAACTCCTTCCAATTAAGTCCCATCCCCAAAATAAAGCCTCCCTCTAATAGAGTCCCACTACTATGTAATGCCTAAATTAAACCCAACTACCTATATAAGTCCCTTCATCATATAATAGAACCCCCCTCCCTATAATAGTGCCGCCGCTAAATTTTGTACCCTAAATATATGTGTTTATTAAACTCGTACCGATTCATTGTCATCATGTCCACTTATAGTCGAAGAATCTTCTTTTTTGTTGCTAACAGTGCTCGTCGACATAGTGCTCGTCGTCAGTAGTTTTCTACTACTAGCAGCAAAAGTCGCAACAATTAATGAACAAAAAAGAGGAAAAAATAAATAAAATTTAAACATAATTTTTTGCTAAAAATACTCAGAAATCGCAACAATTGATGAATAGGAACAAAATTTTTTTTTTAATGAACTTTAAATACATAAATTTTTGCTAAAATTACGCAAAAATCGCAACAATTGATGAACAAAACAACAGGAAATTTTTAAATGAAATTTAAACATAATTTTTAGTCTCTAAAATTACGCAAAAGTCGCAACAATTAATGTACAAAAAATTGGAAAAAATATTTTTAATGGAAATTTAAATACATTTTTTGCTAAAATTACAGCGCTGGGGGGGAGGGAATAAACTTTTTGAAATAAATGTGTGGTGGTGGTTGTGGTAAACAAACAAATCAATTTGCTGCCGTCCAAAGTGTGTGTATTCTGTTCCCCCACACAAATGCTGTAAAAAAAGTATGAGTCACCTCATTTATCTGTTCATTTTGTCCATTCATTCATTATTCATTCCCACTGCCGCCCCCAAAATGTGCTCCTCTATTTGGGCAACCGTTTTGACAAATTATGTGATGAATAAATAATCTCGAAAGAAAACAAAAAAAAATTTTTTTTTGTTGATTTGATTTAGAGATCGGACAATATTTGATTTTTTCGGTTTTTTTTTGTTGGTATTATCGAGAAAATGCCGATAAAGAATTCAGTTAGGTAGTTACTTTTTAGCTTTTGTTCAATTAATCATCGACGAAAAAATACTGGTCGAGAAAAGTTCAGCTTTTCGGTTACAAGTTTTTTTCGGGTTAATATCGCGAACAACCCTTCTGTCCCGGTCTTTAATCAAAACTAAACGGAAAAGTACCCAAAAGGGCTTTAACAACCAATGAAAAAAAAGATATTGAACTAAAGTCTCACTTTTGAGGTACTCCAAAAAATACACCCCCCCCCCCGGGGGTTTCTATTAGGGGAAATACATTTGCGTTTTTTAAGATGACAAAAAACTGGGGAATGTTTTTGTTGGGGGATAGGAGGAAGACTTCAAATAGAGGTAGAGGTATGGGTTTTATGTCCAACCGATCAACCGCACTGTTGGTTTATGCGCTCTGGTGGCCATGTTTCTGTGTAAAAACAAATTAAAATTTAAAATAAAAACAAATACATATGTTCATTTCAATAAAAAAGGCCATAAAAAAGGCAAAAAAATGTTGCCTCCCAGGCCGGGAATCGAACCCGGGTCTCGCACGTGACAGGCGCGGATACTAACCACTATACTACCTGGGACATGTGGATTGTTTATTGAAATTATCCCATAATTCAAATTTATTTTATTACATATGAACTGTCAGAAACAAAAAATTATTTTTTTATTAGAATAATTTCAGCAAGTTAGAACAAAGCATTTACCACAATGAAAGAGTTTGACTGTATTATTTGTGAGCGGGAAACAGAAAGGGCAAAGCCCTAAATTTTTGGTAAAAATCAAAAAATTTTCGAAAAAATTGGAGATTTCTTAAGTGTGCTTAAGTGTTAGCGATTAAACCAGGACGTATCCCCAGGCATTGTGAACTTTTTCGCAATTTTTGGGATAAATTCTGCGTACAAATCCACCAAGAAATTTCCAAAAACTGTAAACCCAAATTTTTTTTTAAAGGCCTACCAAAAGTTTTCGGAAATTTTCGTTTTCCCACCCTTTTCTTTGTTCAAAATGCAACTGCTGCTAGTTTGCATGATGCCGCAATGTGTGCCGTGCCACATTCATTGTTTTGCGGTTTTTTCCCAAGCCCCTATTTTTGGCGCTTTTATGCAATTATTGGCCCGCCCAATAAAACAATGCCAATAATATATACATAAATTTTAATTTTCCCACCATTTCTTTTCTGTACATGTATAGTATGTAATTTGAATATTTGAATACTATCATTCGACAAAAAATTTTTTTACAAAAATTTGAATAATAATTGCTACATTTGACATTATTTTAATTAATGTGCCTTCGGCGAAGATGTGCAAAGTTGCGCACAGAGCTTGTCAAATCGTCATTCGCCCCAATTCACCATGACTACGATGCCGTGAATGATTTGTTTTTGTTGTTGATAATGATAAGCATCACAAGTAGGGTGGTTGTCGTTTCCGAACCGAACCGAACCTAAAACGGAGAAAATTCCTTTTCGATTTGCGGTCCGGTTAGCCGAAATTCTCGGGTTTCGATTTTTGTGGTTCGGGGTTAGCCCGAAATGCCTCTCTTTCAGTGATATCGGTTCGGTTTCGATTGGGCAGAGGTGGACAATTGGACAGTAACTGAAACCGAAATGGCAGCTTTCGGTCTCAGCCCTCTCACTTTCGGTTAGGGTGACCCCGGTTTTATAAAGCAAAAAATAATTAAAAAAATATATATTATATTTGTTTTTGACCTCTAAATATGCCCTTGTTCCCGACAAAAACTAGATAGGTAAAATTGTTCTCGATAACAAACAAAGTTTTGTATCTTTACACATCCAATTGTCAGTCTCGCGCGCGCGCGCGGCAATTTTAATTGGCCATAAAGCGAGCTTCTTGGCATTTTGACATGCCATCGAATACAAATATGTATGCACCTGGTGCCAACTGCTGACGAGACACTGTGTGGCGCCATGGTGCCCCGGCGGCGATGTTGGTTCAAATATGGTCACCCGCATAATTGAATTGACAGCCGTCGATGTTATTTAATTTGTTTTTTTAATGCATAGGCATTACCGTATTTCCTCTAATTGAAGCCCCGGGGCTTCTATTTTTCAATTCACTCTAGGGGGGGGGCGCTTCAAATGGGAGGGGGCTTCAAATGGACTAAAAATGGAAATCAAATTTTTAATTTTTGAATTTAAAAAATTGAATTTTATAAGGAGACTTCTATTAGAGGGGTGCTTCAAATGGAGGGGTAGCTTATATTTTTCAATCTCCCTCTAGGGGGGCTTCTATTAGAGGGGGCTTCAAATGGGAGTGGGCTTTAATTAGAGGAAAAACTGTATTAATTATGTAATTATTATTATTTTAATTTTTAGGGATAATGCATGCAAATTTAAATTATCTTTAATTCTTTAGAGTTTTTTTTTTGATTTTTTAACGCCAACAAAATTTTGAAACGAAAACCTACAAACAAAAAAAATTCTTCCTACAAAACCATGAAAATTTCAATTAGCAATGTTTGTAAAAATTGCTATAGCAACATAAAAGGCCGCCGCCCTATGGCACAAAATTAGCGACGTCGGCCCCCGTTAATGAAATAATTAATTAAAAAATCTCTTCAGTAGATTAATGCGAACAATTGTCCCCCCCCCCGCCCTCTCCCCCTATTTTTTTCCTGGGGCGCAAATCTCATGTAGTTAATACACACATTTCTTTGAGTCCATACAACGCTTTGGTTACCGTAATTCCGAAAATAAAGCCCCCCGGGGCTCTAATTTATGCGGCCATTGAGGCAACCGTCCTCCCTCCTCCCCCTCAAATCTCATGTAATTAATACACACATCTTTTTTGAGTCCAATACAACGCTTTGGTTACCGTAATTCCGAAAATAAAGCCCCCCGGGGCTCTAATTTAGTTGGCTGCTTCCAATTTGAGGAGATGGCATTGAGGCAAAAAAATAATGCTCCACTGGATTGAAATTGAAATGCTGTAAATTTTATGACAATAAAGACGAGTTTTTTCCATTACTTCCTTATACTACCGTATGTTATAATAAAATCCCTGGGACTTCAATTTGGTATTTTATTGATCGCCATTTTGGCACTAAATCTATTTTCATCATTTTAAATGAGATGGCATTTTTTGTAATAAATTTATTTAATAATTAAATATAATTATATCCATCGACGTTTTCTCCAATCAAAAAAAAAATGGGCGTTTGCCAGTCGCACGAGGCGATCAAGGCACGCGAAGTTTCGAAGCGCATTGATCGTGATCTGCAGGTGGAAAAATGCTTCCAACAAAAACTTCTCATTTTGGGTAGACATTTTTTTTAATTTATTAAAAAAAAACGAAATAATTTTTTAGGGCCCGCCGAAAGTGGAAAAAGCACATGCGTTAAACAAATGCAGTATGTTTTATGGGGGGAGGGGGGCAACAAATCGTGTTATTGCCCAAAGGGGGGAGGGGGGGTTCTAATTAGGTAACCTATATTATAATCCCCCTTCCCTCTCCCTTAATACAGTACCCTCCCACCTCTATATAATACAACCCCGCCTAGCGCTGGAAAAAACGGCCATGCCAAAAAGACCCACCCATCCGCCGATTTGTACGGCGCTGAAATGGCCTAGGCCAACTCGTACGGAAAAACACACACACACAAAAAATTCCAACTTTTTCCAGACTCATCAGACAATCCAATCCGGGGTAATCGGTGTGAGGGGAGGGGGAAGACACCCAAAAAGAAGGGGACCCGGTTCCCCGAAAAGTCGGGGACTGACCGGGGCGTCGGGGAGAAATGCCGCCCAATTAATGCAATTTTACCGCGCTAAATTTTCAGAATTTTGCACAACAACGGCTTCAGCATAATGGAGTTTGAAGAACGCAAATGCATTGTATATTCAAATACAGGTGGGGAAAAAATGCCCAAATTAATTAAAATGAATTTTTGTTTGAATTAATTACTAAAGTTGCATTTTCATAGTCCGAAGCATGTACGAACTTACGCAAATTGTGCGCGAGTTGGGCATACGATTTCAAGACATGGCGCTAGAAGTAATTTTTTTTTAAATTTGAGTAATACATAAATTGGATTAATTATTGGTTTAGCGGATAGGACGCAAATATTTGCTCTAATTTAAGTCCTGCTGGGCATTCTATTTTTCTTTACCTTCTTCATATTGTAGGGGGAGCAGGACAACTCGCCGACGGCCTAAGTTTTTGTGCAATAACTTTTTTGTTAGTCGACCATTTTCTGCAAATTTAAGTCTCATTCAAAAGCTCCTTACATTTAGAAGCTATCTTTAAGCAGAAGCTAAGCGATTAAACAACACTCCAAAAAGTTATAAAATAAAATAATGAAAAACCTGACTTTTTCACAATTAAAAAATTGTAACTTTTTTTAAAATGCATTAACCGCTTGGCTTCTGCATATAGATAGCTTCTAAACATGTAAAGCTTTCGAATGATATCAATAACATAGAAATTGGCGCACTAACAAAAAAGTTATTGCTTAAAAACATGAGCCGTCGGCGAGTCGGCGTCGGCGAGTTGTCATGTACCCTATTGTAGGGCTGCCTCTATTGGTAGGGAACAGGGATGTGCCTAATCGTAATCGTAATCGTAATCGTGATTAATCGTGTTTTGGGCGAGAATCGTAATCGTATAATCGTAGTCGTATTTTGCCAC